>ML361770.1:0-38428 GCA_005239505.1 Nicotiana paniculata | reverse complement strand
TGTGCGTTTGGGACCAACAAGTTTTTGGCGCCGTTGCCGGGGACTTGAATATAGACTACTTTCTTGTTACTTGCTTTAATTGTTTATTTCATTGAATCTAACGTCACGTAATTTTTTCTCTAATATCAAGATCTTCGATTGAATGCGTAGGGTCAGAAGCCAGGACAGACTTGACGGCTTTGACCCCGAACCTGAGAGAACATTTCACAGGAGGTTGCGAGAAGCAAGAGATACAGACAATATTCAGGACTTCATCCGATTTCCTATGAACATGGCAGAGGAACAACACATGGTTGTTCAGGAGGTGGCAATGCCCAGTATTGCTAATGTTACCTCCAGCATCGTGAAGCCCAGAATCACTGGGCACTTCGAGCTGAAACAGAGCATGATCTAGCAACTTCATGCAAACAGGCAGTTTATGGGCCTTCCACACGAGGATCCTCAGCAGCACATTCTGAACTTCTTAGAGATTAGTGATACTTATATCGCTAACGGGATCACGCCAGATTATGTGAGGCTCATGCTTCTCCCATTCTCTCTATTTGGCGAAGCAAAGCGATGGATGAAGGGAGAACCAGCTAATTCCATTACAACATGGAACGATTTGGCGAGAAAATTTCTGGCAAGGTTCTTCCCCTCGGGAAAGACTGCAAAGATCAGGAGTGAGATAGTCTCCTTTAAACAGAAAATGGGTGAATCTTTATATCCAGCATGGGAAAGGTTCAAGGGGCTACTCAGAGATTGCCCTCGTCACAATCAGACAAACGAGGTGTTAGTTCACACTTTCATTGAAGGGCTCCATCCGCAAACAAAAATTGTGGTAGATGCAGCAGCCGGAGGTCAGGTGTTGGAGAAGAATTATGATGAAATATTTGCATTACTGAATAAATTCTCCAAAAGCAATCCAGACTGGCAAGGTGAGATGGGGAGAAATGTGGTTCAAAAGTCACCATTGTCAGCTCAGATTTCCACATTGACTAACCAAGTAAATCAGATGAACCTGATAATTAACAAGCAACAATCTCAACCAGTGCAACAGGCTCAACCAGTGCAACAAATATAGGTATTTTGTGAAGTCTGTGGAGAGGGCCATTCGAGTGATTTATGCCCGGTTAATCCAGAGTCTGTTTGCTTTGTGGGTAACGCGAATAGGGGACAAGAAAATCAATATGGAAACACTTATAACCCCAACTGGAGAAACCACCCAAACTTCTCTTGGGGTGGAAATCAAAGCACTCAGAATCACTACAGGCATCCAGCACCTCAACAGCAGTACAAACCACCTCAGGCTGAACCATCAGCAAGCCTTGAGGAGATTATGAAGAGAATGATGAACGACCAACTTGCTTTCAATCAGAAAATAATGGCTGATCACCAAGCCCAGACTGTAGCGATGAGAAATTTAGAACGTCAAGTGGGGCAACTCGCCAGTTCTCAAAATACCCGACCAACGGGGGCCCTTCCATGTGACACTGAAGCTAATCCTAAAGCATCTGTTAATGCTATATCATTGAGGAATAGGAAGCAATTGGAAGAAGTCCAGTCCAAGAGAAAGAAGGTAACTTTTAATGAGAAACCATCCACTATTGAATCAACATCAGACAACCCGAAAGAATCAGATAAGCCAGCAAAGGAGGCGGTGGCTGAGCAACCCCCACAATTCGTTGCGAGGCCACCCCCTCTTCCCTCAAAGGTTGAAAAAGGTGAAAGATAATGCAGCATACAAAAAGTTTCTTGACCTCTTGAAGAAGGTACAAATCAATATCCCACTGGTAGACATTCTGCAGGAGGTGCCCAAATATGCTAAATACATCAAGGACATTGTGACCAATAAACGAAGGTTGATTGAGTTCGAAACTGTGGCGCTCACTGAGGAAGTTAGCTCAAGAATTCAAAGCAAGCTACCTTAGAAATTAAAAGATCCGGGTAGTTTTACTATCCAAATCTCAATTGGTAAGCATGCATTCGGGCGAGCTTTGTGCGATCTTGGGGCAAGCATTAATTTTATGCCGCTATCTGTGTTCAAGCATTTGGGGTTGGGTGAACCACGCCCAACAACAGTGGTTTTACAATTGGCTGATCGCTCTCTTGCTCATCCTGAGGGAGTAATTGAAGATGTACTGGTTCAGGTGGGCTCTTTCATATTCCCATCTGATTTCATTATCTTGGACTATGAGCCCTATCAGGAAGTCCCATTTATTTTGGGGCGTCCCTTCCTAGCTACGGGCCGAGCTATCATTGATGTGTGTGAAGGGAAAATGATGATGCGAGTTGGTGATCGAGTGGAGGTGTTTAATGTTTATAAGGCACTCAAGTTACCTATCCACTATGAAGAGCTATCCATGATTACTGTAGTGGAAGGCAAATCGGAGTCAATGGTTCCTTACATGAGTCCTGTTGACCCTCTTGAGCGAGTGTTGCTTGGGGATGAAGAATATTATGGGGATGAAACAAGGGGAGACATTGAGAAAGTTCTTGAAGTATCCTGCAGTTACCTCCACGGGCTAGGAAAATTTGAAGAGTTGAATAAGCCTGTTACTCTAACCCCTCATAAGCCACATATTGAAGAGGCTCCAAAGCTGGAACTCAAACCTCTTCCAGCACATTTACGTTATGCTTATTTGGGAAACTCTGAGACAATGCCCGTGATCATCTCATCCAGCCTGACCAATACACAAGAACAGAAATTGCGTAGGGTACTTCGTGAGCACAAAAAGGCGATTGGGTGGACCATTGCAGATATTAAGAGAATCGGCCCATTGTTTTGCATGCATAAATCTTTTTGGAAGATGGACATCGCCCGATTTTTGAGCATCAAAGGAGGCTGAATCCCATCATGAAAGAGGTAGTGAAGAAAGAAGTCATAAAATTACTGGATGCAGGTATTATTTTTCCTATTTCTGACAGCAACTGGGTGAGCCCGATTCAATGTGTACCCAAAAAGGGAGGGATGACCGTGATTGAGAATGAGAAGAATGAGCTAATTCCTACCCGCACTATTACGGGTTGGAGAGTTTGCATATTATCGAAGGCTCAATAAAGCAACCCGCAAGGATCATTTTCCACTCCCATTCATTGATCAAATGCTGGACAGATTAGCAGGGCATGAATATTATTGCTTTCTGGATGGGTATTCAGGTTACAATCAAATTTTCATATGCCCAGAGGATCAGGAGAAGACCATGTTTACTTGCCCTTATGGAACCTTCGCCTTCAAGCGAATGCCATTTGGTCTTTGCAATGCACCAGCCACCTTCCAGAGATGTATGATGGCTATTTTCACTGACATGGTGGAAAAATTCGTAGAGGTGTTCATGGATGACTTCTCAGTCTTTGGGTCATCTTATGATGATTGTTTGAAAAATCTTAGCATGGTGTTGGCCCGTTGTGAAGAAACGAATCTGGTGTTAAATTGGGAGAAGTGTTACTTTATGGTGCAGGAAGGCATTGTTTTGGGTCATAAAGTATCTAAAAGTGGCATCGAAGTTGATACGGCAAAAGTGGAGGCAGTTTAAAAACTACCTCCACCAATTTCAGTGAAGGGCGTCCGGAGTTTCTTGGGACACATAGGATTTTATAGGTGCTTTATTAAAGATTTTTCTAAAATTTCTACTCCTTTGTGCAGGTTGCTGGAAAAAGATGTCAAGTTCAATTTTGATGCACCCTACCGGAAGGCATTTGAGGAGCTCAAAAAGAAATTGGTAGCTGCCCCCATAATTGTTGCACCTGATTGGTCAGTACCATTTGAACTTATGTGTGATGCAAGTGACCATGCAATTGGGATAGTGCTAGGTCAAAAGAAAGACAAGGTGTTTTATTCCATCTACTATGTGAGTAAGACCCTTGATGATGCACAACAGAATTACACCCCCACTGAAAAGGAGTTGTTAGCTTAGGTGTGGGCCTTTGAAAAATTTCGGGCATACTTGGTGGGAACAAAAGTTATAGTCCATACAGATCATGCAGCAATTAGGTATTTATTTACAAAGAAAGAATCTAAAGTTAGATTGATGCGTTGGGTTTTNACTGGGATAAGCCCTACCTGTACAAAGAATGTGGTGATCAGTTAATGAGGAAATGTATTCCTGATAAAGAAGTGGAATTTGTGTTGTATGATTGTCATGCATCACCATATGGGGGCCATCGTGGTGGCGATAGAACATCGGCGAAAGTGCTACAATCTGGGTTTTTTTTTACCAACACTATTCAAAGATGCCCACGCATTTGTTAAAAAGTGTGACCAGTGCCAAAGAACAGGAACAATAACAAGGAAGCACGAGATGCCTTTGAATAATATCTTGGAGGTAGAAATTTTTGATGTATGGGGGATATACTTTATGGGTCTATTCCCATCATCTAGGGGAAATAAATACATTTTGCTAGCAGTTGACTACGTGTCTAAATGGGTGGAGGCAATTGCATTGCCGACGAATGATGCCATGGTTGTCGCTGCGTTTGTGAAGAAGAATATATTCTCCATATTTGGTACTCCATGTGCCTTGATTAGTGATGAAGGAACCCACTTTAGCAATCGGTTGTTGAATAACCTTTTAGCTAAATATGGGGTCCGTCATCGAGTTGCAACAGCATATCACCCTCAAACAAGTGGACAAGTATAGGTATCCAACAGGGAAATTAAGAAAATATTAGAGAAAACGGTGAGTGTGAACAGGAAAGATTGGGCTGCTAAGCTAGATGATGCCTTATGGGCATACAGAAAAGCGTACAAAACACCAATTGGGGCATCACCGTACAAGCTGGTCTATGGGAAGNAGACTGTTTCCTGGAAAGCTGAAATCGAGATGGTCAGGCCCGTTTGAGATAGTGAGAGTCACCTCATATGGTGCACTTGAGTTGCGAGCTATACATGGTGAAAGAAAAATTTTAGTCAACGAACATAGAGTCAAACACTATTGGGGTGGTACCATAAATCGTGAGAAGACAATGGTCGTGCTCGCTGATTAGTGAGGCGAGAGTCTGCGTCATGCCGCGACGTTAAATCAGGCGCTTGTTGGGAGGCAACCCATCCTGTATATCTATTCTTTTTATAGTGTCGAGTTTTGTGTTGTTTTTATTTTTCAGAGTAGGGGAAGTCTGAGTACCCAAAAATTGAAGCTGAGGAGCATGTTTGAGCTTAAGTGTGGGGTCATCCCGACTCTAAAGATTGAGAATCATGTCCGAGTTATGCCCAAGAGGGTCTCAGGGAGTATTTCTCACCCTTGTTTTAATGTTTTTCTTTGTGATCCTGTATCGAGGACTATGCATAACATAAGTGTGGGGGTGGGGAAACTACTTTCTGAAGTGAAGTGTAATATTATACAATTATTGTTTTAGTTATAGAAAAATCTCGGACTTTTCTCAACGATGGATCTGTTGGACAATTTTCTTGAGGGATAAAGTCCGATTTAAAAACACCAAAAAGATTTTTTATTTTTTTGGATAGTTAGGTAGTATCCCTTGGTTTTTCTTTGGGCACCGGTTCTTTTCCAAGGGTGTAACTTGAACCGGTACTTTAAAATTATTTTCTTAGAGTATTTAGGAAGAAACTGAGTAACTTAGAAATACCCTATGACATGTTTGATGTAGGCATAGTAGGTTATGACATACATTCTGCTTTCCCTTATATTTGGTTTGACATGTGATGCCTGAGTAAAAATAAATAGCCTATTTTGTGATGACTTAGCTCAGTTGCTTGACTTGTATGCTACATAGTGTAATATTGCTTAATTCTCTCAATTTTGTATGCTTGCTTGACTTGAGATTTGAATAAAATCGTTGTGATTGAGTCATGTGCAATGTGTGAGTGACGTTTTGTGATTTTCTATGCTATCTTGTGTAGTCTAGAACTTGCCCGTGTGTTAATCGAAGCGAAATTGTAGGTTATGCTAGTCTAGGAGATGACGTAGGCATTTTCTTGCTTGATCATGGATGTGCTTGTCACATAAGAATTAAAAATTTCCATTGCTAGCCCTTTGAGCCTTTGACCTTTTCTTTGGTACCCACATTACAAGTCGTACCCCTTTTGTTCTTAAATTGAGATTTTTGTACATTTTCCTCCTAAGGCACTTAGTCGCTAAAAGAAGTAAGGTGGGATAATGGGAATTAACTTTGGAGTGGAGCCATGGAAAGGCCCGTTGGTGCACTAAGAATTGTATTCAAAAGTCACTAACCATTGAATCTTTCATGTATGGAGTGTGTGGAGAAAAGAAAAAAAAATAATAGTAGAAGTATGTACAAAAAGATACACACCTCCAATTTCTATTAATTTATGCTAGTGAAAATATAGAAGTGTTTAATTGATAAAGGGCTATGTTGAATATGTGTTGATTTGTGAAGGTAGTGTATTAAAGTGCTTAGGAGGGTTAGTCACTATTCCTAAATATATCCTACCCGTCCCGTATCCTACATTACAACCTTAAAAGTCCTAATTGATCCTTGATTTGGCGAACTTGAATTAGTGGAGATCTACACTACAGGCAAGCTTATGGTACGACCACGGGATGCATATGAATTCTTTGTGAGAGTGAGTGAATTTGTTCAATTGTGTGATGTCCTTAAATTATGTTCAAAACCATATTTGAATGTGTGGACTAGTTATATTCACTCTTTTGTTTGTTGGTGAGGGCACATGATCTCATGAATGATTGGGAATGTTTTAAACTTTCTTGTTGGGTAGGTGCGTGAATTGAGAGCGCTTAGTGGTTGCAAGTTGACTCTTGAGGTTGGGTGGTTGCAATTAGGTTGTTGGTATGATTAATTAAATTGTTATACTTGGGCATGTTTAAACAAAGGAAAGAATGTGAAATTTTGTATGTTCATACTTGATTGCCAATATCGATCATAGTTAAGGGGTAAGGTCTGTGATCGAAAAGTAAAATACTCCTTGATAATGAACTTGGTACGTGTTGAAGGGTAGTAGATTGTCCCATTGCTCGAGGACGAGCAAATGTTTAAGTGCGGGGTGTTGATGTGTGGCTATAATTCATGGGTTAAAGCATTATGTGCCTTACATTTTATGTGCGTTAATGATAAAAAATACACATCGTATGTGCATAATGGAGTCTATTTCATGTGTAGGTGAATTGGAGATGGAAGCCAAGCTAAATGGATGCATAAACGTCAAAAATAAGCTCAAGAGTCAAAAAGGAGTGAACCGGGCTATAGTCGGGCGTTTGAGCTGTAAAGCCTGGTCATACCAGGTTATAGATGGGCGTTTGGGCTATAAAGCCTGGTAGGACCAGGCGTTTGGGGGCGTTTGAGCCCTAACGCTAGGCCTGGCCAGGCTTTATCCGGGCGTTTGGGTCATAAAGCCTGGTCCATGGTCCGGTCCAATCCGAGTTTTGAAGGTTTTAAGTGTTTCCCGGTTTGAATAAAAGTCTCCTACACGTTAGGGTTTATCCCAAACATATAAATAGACCCAAAAATACAACTTTGAAGGGGGGATGCCATTTTGGAGAGAAGATACACACGGGATAATTAGGAAGCGAAGGATTTCTCAGTTTTCTTCATCTTATTCTAGTATTTCAATTTATGCAATACTTATGCAATTGTTTGATTTTAGCATGAGTGGATAAACACCCATTGTTCTGGGGTTGTGGTTTAGCCATGAATATTGTTATTCGACATTAATTTAACCTTGACTATAGTTCACTCAACATATGGTTGTTTCTTCAATTCTGTATTTAATTGCTTAATTGTCTGGCCAGCAGTTAGGTTCTATATACTATCTATGTTATGCTTGGGAATGCTGTATATAGATTAGAGAAGAATTGAAGAGAGCGCGATCTTAACCCTTCAGGGGAACGGATTTGTGGTTAGGATAGGAATATACCTAGTCACCGTGCTTAATTAAACATCGTAATCTTAGTGCGTTCTAATAGATTAATTTCATAGGAATATGGGCGTTAATCTATTGAGAACAGGTGAGTAGTGCTTCGGGAGAAGGCTATGAGAGCAATTATCGATTACTTAGCAACCATGAGTGAATTATGAAAGGGAGAGTTAGTTAGAATGCAATATGAGTGGTGAATTGATCACAACCCTGGAATATTTTTCTCTACTGAATACACACAACAATACTCTCGTTACTTGGTAATTAGTTCTTTTATACAATCGTAGTATAAAATAGTTATATTCCTGGATTTTATTTTGGCTTGATTTAAATAAAAATTAGAGTGATTTTGCAAGTAGTTTACGCAAGTCCCTGTGGGTTCGACATTCGATTTAACATTATATTACTTGTTATGACCGCGTATACATGCGTGTGCGTTGGGACCAACGTATACATGCGTGTGCGAAGCATGAGACGAGAAAGGACTAGAGTGAACCTCTGAGAGAAAAGCTTTAGAACCCAACGATGGGCAGTCACGAGCATTATGGTAGGGCTGATAGCAAAGCTGACAAGAAAATATTTCATGAGTGGTTGGAGAGGGATATAACGGAGCTTGACTGGAAAATGGCGGAGGGCTTAATATAGAGGGAAGACGGGGGCGAGCAGAAAATTGTTGAGGGGCAACGTTAAAGGATATGGAGAATCCTTGATTGTGTCGACCTCTACCACGCCCATCATTAAAATTTCGTCCACCATTGTTGTGCCTACCATGTCCAGGACCATTAGAGGAAAAAGACGGTTGCTTAGCCACAAAAGCAGTAGTAAAATTATTTGTAGATGGACGGGAGATACTACTCAACTGAGCTTCATGAAGAAAATGAAGGGATCTGGTTTCAACAAAGGTGGGAAGAGGGATACGAGTAGAGATAGACGTGCTCACAGACATGTATTCAGGAGGTAGACCAGAAAGTATTTGTAAAACGAGATCCGAATCAGAGACGAGGTTACCAATGGATGTTAACGCATCAACAATGGACTTGAAACAATAAACATATTCATTTATTGAAAAATCACCTTTCTTGAGATTGTGAAACTGGACCTTGAGTTGAAGAGTTCGGGAACTGACTTGGTCACGAAATAGACACTCAATTTGAAGCCAAGCATCCCTAGCAGTGAGAGTATGGTGTGGCTTGATTATAGCCTGGAGAATCTCTTGAGAAATTATTTTCTAAATCCATGAGAGAACAATAGAGTCCAGTTGAATCCATTGTCCAAAAGCAGGATTGGATATAGTGGTGCCATCATCACGAGAAATAGAAGGCTCGGGACAAAGGATACTTCCATCAATGAAGCCATAGACACCATGACCCTTGAAGACGGGCAAGAAAAGTTCTCTCCATAACATATAATTTGTGTAGTCAAGAACCGTTGGAACAAGAATCTTAATGTTTGAGACGGAAATAACAGAATGAGATGATGGGAGAAGGGAAGAAGTTTCTACCATGGAGGTGGGTGGAGAAGGTGTTGATTCAGTAGCGGAAGAGGAAACCATAATTCGATGAAAGAGAGGAATAATCAATGTAGAGATGACCTAGACTTCTGATACCATGTAACAATGTGTATTTCACAATAATCAATATCGTAGTACATGAAGAGACATTTATAGTATTTTATATGTACATAAGAATGACTAAACTATCCTTAGATACAATATCTATTAGCTTTCACATTTAATTTTTTTTTTGGGGGGTAGGGGGGGGGGGGGGGCAGTATGTATAAGTAGGAGGAAAGGGAGGAGGGGTAAGCAAGGGGCTGGTGATCAATAGTATTGTACTAAACAGTTTAGGATCGAGTTACGAGTGAGCTTCCATTTAATTTTTGCACGTAAAAGAAAATTTACATGAGCACTTCTTATGGAATCGCATTTTTCGTTGGGAATCACCTAATTTAAATTTTGAAATTCTAAAGAGATCTATTTATTTGATATTAAGAATTCAAACAAGTCAGAACTTGAACCATACCTCACTTGGCTTGAGATAGGGGAAACAGGAAAAGAATGTAGAATTAAAAACAATTAGCAAAAATTGAAAAGAAAAAAAATTAAAGACGCTGTATTAGGATTTATTGACACCCTAATCCAGCGTTACAACTTACAACGTAGAAAATAGAAAATGTGTTGTCAGTCTATCAAGACTAGGAGGAAAGAGAGATTGTGTACAAAGTGATTTACTAAGCTCTTATTCAAAGAGATGTTAGTTAAACACTAGATACGTGGTAAAAAGTGGCCTACAATGTTTGACAGAAGTATAATTTTGAGTTAAACTTAGATACATATACCATTAAATTTTGTAAATTTAGCCCCCGATGATCCAGGATTTTTTCTCGATATCCCATATGTAAAATAATATTACACTTAACTCAATCCAATGGATGGTTTTCCGTAAAAACAGCACCGATTACTCAGTTTTCGGACTGATCATTCAAAAATCACAAGCGTTTGTAAAGTCATTGAAAAATAGCCACTATTTTGCTGCTCACGGAAAGTTCCAGCATAATATACTGGAGATCAGTGCACCTCTGTATGAACTTCCAGCATAATATGCTGGAACTACAACACGCGGAAAGTTCCAGCATAATATACTGGAGATTGGAGCACGTGTATATGAACTTCCAGCATATTATGCTGGACCGGTATATTATACTGGAACTCCAGTATATTATGCTGGAGTATTTTCGGGATTATGAACAGTATTTTCGTTTAGATTTATCTTTACATAAAAATTGACTAAATTTCAATTACTTTTGAAATTATGGCTATTTTTGAATGAACACTTGTAAACCTGGCTATTTTTGAATTTCTTCCCGGTTTTCCCATATGACTATAACGTTGTGCACATAGAGTTCTCAAGAACATGATAGCTAAATATGATTTTTTTAGCCAGGGTAGCTGCAACTTGAATAATATTCAAAGGAAAAAGGGGAGGGGCGAAATTAACAGGCTAGTCCATATACCTCTTCTTATGAACTATAACTAAATGGTGCATATTCCTATTGCCTTCAACTAATAAACAAGGGGGGAAGAGGGGAGGGCAGATTTATGCTTCTAGTATATAATATATTTTACATCTTCTAGTATATAATATAATAAAAGGGGGGGGAGGTTTAACATCATACATCCGTAGTTTGAAGATTGACGCCCAAATTCAGAGGTTTTATGTGCATCTCTGTTTGTGTTTTTCTTTTAAAACAAAAATAAACCTCATGTAAGATAAAAATTGAAGAAATACTGGAGACCGATTTCATCTTGTAGTTGACATTGACATGTTAGAATTTATATCCAGGATGCAGGATATCAATGGACAATATAGACTAGCATCACGTTGCAGAAAAGAATGTGGCTACTATTCTAATTTCTAAGAATAAGCTGCTTATCGGTCTTGTACTTTTACTATGAGTTTTTATGTTGAATAGACAAAGCTAAAAATACGTAATAGGGCAATATCAACATATCTAATGCAAATAACGTTATAGGAGGTGAACAACCGGCCATTTAACTTGGTTTATTCTTTATCTTGGCGACCATTGTCTGACTAGTTGACCATTGATTATTCTCTTGTACTTATTTGTTCTTTTTTTAAAATAACATTTTTCCGCAGTGACATTTTTAACCCCCCAAAAAACATCTTTAACTTATCTTGTTAAGAAGTTGATAAAAAGTGCACCAAATTAAACAAACCTTATTCAACTACGTAAATAGGGAAAAAAACACTCATTGAAGGTAACTCTCATTACCGCACCACTTCAATTATATATCCCCAGCAAGATGTTGATGTGTAGGTTAAATTCTCAACTACTGATCGAAAATAAATAAGCAAGTCGGAATTTCAATTACTATGTTGGTGAAAAAAATCATGTATTGCTCAAACGCATATTGTTTCAAAAGATAATTGAAATGTCGGAATTTCAATTACTATGATTGGTGAAAAAAATCATGTATTGCCCAAAGGCATATTGTTTCAAAAGATAATTGAAATTGGTCGCCAACAATTCAGAACTCGGCACTGCAAACAACATCAATGGCCATTTGATAGGTGCCTAAAACATCTAAGTCGGTCCAATAACCTTTATAGATATACCACTCATTTTCTCAATGGAATAATAACTGCATTACCATTTACAACAGCTACAAGTCTACAACTTGTGGATGAGCTCTATCACTTGGCTTGTGAAATATGGTCGGGAATAAGAGTGAGAACCAACACTGTGAACCTTCTTTATACAACAGCTGCAACTTGTTGATTGTTGCCTCGTTAAAACTTAGATCAACTGTCATTAAAGTTTCGAGGGAAACTTTAAACGTCCAAAAACCAACAGAAGAATACAAGCTACAAGGATTATCACACATGGCCATTAGACACAGCTAACTAAAGCTTTTGATCGTGGCTGCTAACGATTCAGAAATAAATTTAATCAAAGATATAATTAAGGACTCATGCTTGAATTGTCATTTGGAAAAGCATTCATCAGGCCTAGGTCTTGCTCACACTGTATCACAGCATTATGGTGAATTCACTATGCCAACGGCAGTTGCCTCTGATAATTCCATAAGTATTTTGCAACATACTGCCAATAACTCGAAAAATCTGTAATGCAATATTGCCAAGGGACCTAGTGGCTTTGGCCCTTTGCTAATAGGTTCCTTGAGGTACCCGGCCCTTCTGCCGAGGTTGTTCAGGTGACAAATCAATTGCATCCTTAAGCATAGAGGTCTCTTAAAATAGAGGTTCCCCTCCTCCTCTTCTTCCTCTTATGGGATTTCAGATAGTTGCCATTGTAGCCCTTTTTTACAGGCTGCGGTATATTAGAAGTAAAGTGTTCAGTTGGTACTCCTCAACAAATAAGCTGGAATCAGCTAGATGACTTCTGTATTATCATGTAAAAGTTAATCAAACCTACAAGTTGAACACTCAGTATCTGTTCAACATACTTTACCAAGCACAAATTCCATTCACAATATATTTCAACCAATTATTCCTCCATCCCAAATGAGTCGGGCACATGACTCCTCAATATGCCTTTGGATGCAAATTAAGGGTTCAATAAGTAGGAATAAGTATGAACATTGGTTTCTGAAATCCTAATGAAAAGAGACTTGAGCTATCCCAATCTGATAGCCACCATAACATGAAATGCCACGCAAAAAGATCAGACGCTACAGGTAAAATGGTGTACGAATGCAACAAAAAAAGAGGGCAACATAGCTCAATGGAAATGGTAAGATCAAGTGATCCTCACATAAGTTTCAGTTCAATTCTCACTGCCCAATACCTAAAACCCCCAGAGTTTGGATTTCGATCATGACTCTAATAGAAGCAATAGAATCTTCTTTCTTACGCACGAAATGCCATGTCTAACCATTACTTGTACAAATAGCAGTAGAGATATATCTACAAATGATAACAAAATTCTAGATGATCATCACATTGATTGAGAACAAGTTCTTACAGATACAGTGGGAACTAAAAGGAATTCATCTCCAGGATATAACTTCTACTCTTGAGCAACCTCTCCACGGCTTCTCCATAAACTGCATCATCCCCAAATGCCGCTGATGCCAATCCTACATCTCCATTTTGTTCCTCCACCTCACTCCTCTCACCATTACCCTGATTAATTGGCCGCACAACCACCAATGTTGCTCCTATCATTTTCGTGCCATCGGAGAGCTCCATTCTACCTTCGTGCCTCATCCTCATTCGTACAGCTGGAACTGTTGTACGATTGCTCCGCCACCAAACGCCAACACCATTCCCACTGGTAGCATTATTCACCTCCGCTTCTTCGCCTTCACCTTGGCTCTCTCTACATTCTCTCAATCCTTTCTTATCCATCACTACTTTGCCTTCATCTTCTCTATCTTTGATCACCAAATTCTCCAGCTCCTTGTGCTCGTTTACAACTTCCATCATCATGTAATGCCTTGCTGATGCTGCTATCAACGCGCTAATTGTCCAAACTACCCTCATTTTCAAACCTCCGCCAGCTCCTCCTCCACCTCCTCCTAACTCTGCCTCTCCTCCGCCACCTTCCCCACCTCGAAACCCTAAAATCACGCAGCTCTTTAGGGTTTTCCCAAAGTCTGCCTTCCACTTAATTGTTGTGCCTTTCTCTAATCGGAGATCGCCGGACGGCAGCTCGATTTGAAGATTCCGGATCTTCTCGAACTCGCGCAGGATCTGGGCGGGTGAGTTTTGTGATCGGGTCGGGTTTGGGAGAGGCTTGCTTGGGGAAACGAGATGGTGAAGGGATTTGATGATGGATCTGAGGAAAGCAATGAAGAAGGAATCGTCTTCGTCGTCGGAATCAGTGACGGAGATAACCCGGTCGACCCGGAGGAGGAGCGAATCGGCTTGAGGAACCAAGGAGTTGAACCGTTTGGAAACGGAGCGACATCTGATTAGGGTTTTGATGTCGGAGATTTGGTTGAAGATGAGGTTGATAAGCGGGTCCGGTATCCTATCGAACCCGTCAGAGTGATCCAATTCGAACTCCATAGCCGGCGTAAAATTATTTTCTTCTGAAATGTTTTTTAAGAAATTAGGAGAAAGAGGAGTGGTTGGGCGTGTGGATATGAACGGAAAAGACAGAGAATTGTGTATTGGGCTCGGAAAATCGAGCTTTTTGAGGGGAGCGTAGATTTTGACCGTTGACCTGAAAATAGCAGTGGGACCCTAATGGGATTTTTCTTTCTTTTTAGCCTAATTACCGGCTTTCGTCAGAAATTTAATAAAGGGCGCCGTGGTTGTTTTTCGTGCTACCGGAACACGCTTTGCAAACCCCGTCACATTTTCCATTAAACTTTGAAAAGGCAAAACGAAAAAGAGGAAAATAAAGGTAAATTTGTCTTTGAATCTACGGCCCCACATTAATTTGTCACTGTGAAATATAAATTGATACTAATACATAATACTAATTTATTGGATTGTAATAACATGTCATGTTTCAAATTATAGTCTTTTAGGTTAAAAATTTGTTGTTGTGTAATAGTTGTAGTTACTCTAGTTAGGGGTGTTCGTAAAAATCCGAAAAATCGAACCAAATTAAAAAAAATCGATATTTTTAAGTTTGGTTTTGGTTTTGAATTTTAAAAACCGATCAAATCTGGTTTGGTTTTGGTTTTAATAAAAAAAATAACCGAAAAAAATTGAACCAACCCGACTATAAAACCGACTATATATTAATCAAACCAAACCGACTATATATTAAAAGAGTTTCCAAAATTTTATGGTACATATTAGTCATTTATATTTTTAGTCTAGTTCTTTGCTATTATAATAATCTAGTTATTTGCCTTCACATTATAGTTTGATTGGTAGTTTTCTTTTGCTAAGTACAATAATTTTTTTCATGTTAAAAATAATTAATTTTTAATTAAGTACTTAATTATTAATCACTATTTGATTCAATTATCATCAATATATCTTTGTAAATGATAGATTTCTCAAAGAGCAATTGATTTGATAGTGTTACATTGAAAATGTGGTTGTCGGAATTTGCGTATGGTAGTGTATGTCTCATATTTTAGAAAAAAATCGATGAATAACCGAAAAATTGAAAAACCGACAACAATTGAATCAAACTGAATCGATAAAAAATCGACTTAATTGGTTTGGTTTGGTTCCAATATTTGAAAAAATCCCAAATCGAACCATGAACACCCCTAGTTGTAGTAATTGCATCTTAGTATGTATTTATTGGATCTTATGACATGGACAACCTATTATTGTACAGTCAGACCTTTCTATAACAACATCCCTATATAACAACACTTCTCTATAAAAGTCAAGCTTTTTCGGTACCAATTTTTATGTTATGTTATAATATAAGTTCTCTATAACAGCATTTCGCTATAACATCCAAAATATTCGGAACAAATTAGGCTGTTATAGAGATGTTTACTTGTACTAACGTTGATAGTTGACAACTGAGCCTGGCTAATAGCAAATTTATAATGTTGCATCAATTATCTTTTAGTGTCAAACAAGTTGAGGTCGGCTATATAAATACTTCATTAATCATGTCTTGCATTTAAATTCTTTCAGACCAAATTTACACAATGTAAAAGAAAACATGAAAAGTGCTAAAAAATTATATTTTATATCGACATAAAAATTTCTATTTCCCATAAGAATAGATAACAATTGAATTTATACGCGGTTGTAAGGATATGTGTGTAAAGAATAGTATTCTTCCCAAGATACTCTCAACGTGAGAGCTTTGTCTATTATATATAATGTTATACAAAGTACAATGTATCAAGTCAACAAGGACTCTACCTACGATACAATGTTATGTAAACAAGGATTCATTAGAATACAAAGTGTAAGACTAAAGGAATTCTACCTATTCTATATGCACTAACACACCCCCTCAATCTGGACGGGCGGAAGTAACAGACAGATTGTCTCAAAGAAAACAAAAGCGAGATGAAGGCATGCCCTTTGTAAAGATATCGACTAACTGCAAATGTGTCGGAAGATATTGAACTATAAAATCTCCTTGTGCAACCTTATCACACACGAAATGAAAATCAACAGTAATGTGTTTCGAGCGATCATGAAAAAAATGGATTACGGGTCATGTAAGTTGAACTGTTGTTTTCATAATACATGAATTGGTTCATGAAGAAAGATACCAAGCTCACAAAGAATGTGACGAATCCAACAAGTCTCAGCAATAGTGTATCCAATAGCCCGGTACTCAGCTTCTGTAGACGATTTTGAAACTGTTGGTTGCTTATTTGCATGCCAAGAGATAAGATTAGATCCTAGGAACACAGCAAGACCTGTAGTAGAACAGAGACTATCAGGACAACCAACCCAATCAACATCCGAGTAGGCAATAACCATAGATGTCGGTGATAGGGCACACAAAGTCAATCCATAAGTCAGAGTACCCTGCAAGTACATGAAAATACGCTTGACACAATTCATGTGAATGGTACGGGGATCATGCATAAATTAAGAGACAACATTTACCGCATATGCAATATCCAGACGAGTCATAGTGAAATATTGACAAGCACCAACCATGCTCCTATATTCACTAGGATCTGAAAGTAACTCCGTCCATCAGAGAAATAGAAATGTGAGAAGCAAGGGGAGTACAGACTGGTTTGCATGTGTGCATATGAATTTAAGTAACAAATCAGAAACGTACTTTTTGCTGAGAGAAGTGAAGACCATGAGATGTAGGAACTGCTTGAATACCAAGAAAATAATGGAGATCGCCTAAGTCCTTCATAGCAAACTGATGAGATAGATGAGAAATAAATTGATCAAGAAGACCATTATGACTACCTGTGAGAATGATATCATCGACATAGAGTAATAGAATAAGGACATGAGAAGAAGTGCGATATATAAACATAGAACTATCATATTTTCTACAAGTAAAACCATGAGAAATAAGAAATGCACTGAAGCGATAAAACCAAGCCCGGGGAGCTTGTTTCAAGCCATAGATGGCTTTGGTTCGCTTGCAAACATGATTCGGATAGTCAGGATGAATAAAACCCGGTGGTTGCTTCATGTAGACCTCCTCAGTAAGAACCCCATACAAAAATGTATTTTTAACATCTAGCTGACAAATTTGCCAAGAAAAAGAGACAACAAGGGGAAGAAAAATTGTCATAGTTGTCGCACGAACAACAAGGCTAAATGTCTCATGATAATTGATGTCAGGCTTTTGATGAAAACCTTGTGCTACAAAGAAAGCATTTTATCTCTCAATATTAGGGGTAAAAGGAACAAGGATCCTAGAATTATTCTCCAAAAGGGCATTAAATTCACCTGCCATTGCTTGTTGCCACATTGAATTTTTTCACATCTTGAGAAAAGCAAGAAGGCTCATGTTCATGGATATTAGAACTCAAAGAAAATTGTTTCTTTGGCTTAGAAATACTAGACTTAGATCGAGTTTGCATTGGATGTTGTGAAGGGGTAGATGACGAAGTTGAGGAATTAGTAATAGATAATCAGGTAGACAAAGATGGTGAAGAACCTATAGGTAATGACTCACTAAGGCTAAGAACGAGTGAAATAGGCTCTACAACAGAGATCTGACAACTTGTGGACTCTGTAGTTCTAAAGGATAAAGGTTGAGATACATGAGAAGTATCATGTAAAGATGGAACACTAGTAGACATAGAAGATTCAAGTTCTGGCGGGGGAATCATTAGCAACAAATGCATGGTAAAAGCGATTATTACACTGAAGAGCAGAATGACCAGGATTTCCACAAATTTGACAAATAGATGGACAAGGTGGAGGACCTAAAACTCCAACGGACGATGAAGGTGCACTAAGAAATGGTGAAATATAAGAAACAGTTGGAATGCTACCAATACCTGATGATGATTTGCTAGAAGATGCCTGATGTTGTTGACCCCGACTAAAGGAACCTCAACCTTTACCGCCATGGCCTCCACCTTTAGAGGTGAAAGAACAACCCCTGCCACGACCTCCTGGAGAAGAAAATTGGATAACCGAGACATTTGAGGGATGTGAGGTCACATTTTGAGCAGCAAACGCTTGATTAGTGACAATTGTATCTATATCCTTGAAATGCTTCAACCGTTGTTCATGGAGTAAAGATTCGTTATAAGTTCTTCAACGAACAATGAACAAGGAAAATGTGTAATAATCCCAACCAAAGTGTCATATTCTTTGCCCAACCCAAGAAGCGCATGCTCAATAAAATCTTGAGAAGAGACAGGAGAATTTATTGTCGCGAGAGAGTTAGCAATCTGCTTGGCCTCTCGAAGATACTGATCAATTGACATAGAGTCATTTTTGTGCATAGTAGTAAGTTGTCTCTTAAGTTCAAAAGATTTCTCTTGACTCACATCTATGTAGCGACGTTGTAGAGAATTCCAGATATCACGTGAAGTAGGCAGTAAACGAACATCCATGAGAACTTATCGAGAATGCCTTGTAGATAGCCAAGAACAAACACTTTAATCAACTCTAACCCATGATCTATAAAAAGTATTAGGTTGTTGAGTTCCGGATGCATCATAGATAAAGGGATACGGTGAAGGAATTGAGCCATCAACAAATCCAAGAAGTTCATATGAGAGCAGGAGAGATTAAAAATTGAGTACGCCATGTGAAGTAGTCTTCAATAGAGGCAAGCTTTATAGTCACCAGATTTGTGACGTTTGGTGCAACAAGAGTTGTGATAGGATTGTACTAGTGAGAGATATGTTAGGTCCAAAGATGCAGTAAATGGAAATTGAAAGGGTAAACCAGCACTACTAACTAATGAACCAGGTAAAGTGTTAAGAGAAGAAAATTGACCAGGGAGAGAGTTTTGCACCGAGGGGATTGAATAAGAAATAGGAGGAAGAGAGAATGGTGGAAGTGTTTGACAGGGAGGAGGAATTATGGAAGATCTTGTACCATGTGAAGAATAGTATTCTGCCCAACATACTCTTAACGTGAGAGCTTTGTCTGTTATATATAATGTTTATACATTTCATACTTCGGGAACTCATGGCGCAACTTGCCAAAGGGCCGATGGGAGGCCCGTTGTCATGGTAAGGTTCCCCTTCAAATATTTGTTATCATGTCCTTAGCTAACGCATACTAACTTCTCTTTCCTCTTTATATCTTTTCTATAGGTTTGACTAAGACCACCGAGCTTAGGCCTTTGGAAGGGTATGAGGACGTGTTCATTGATCCCACCGTTGCGGGACAGCACGAACCTGTTGCGGGGGGAAAAAAGAAAATGAAAAGAAAACCTTCGGGCTCCTTGGCCCTCGAGGTGAAACCAAAGAAGAGGGTGGCTCGCAAGCCCAAGAAGAGCACCAGCTCCCAGGTGCCTGACTCAGATTTGCTTCTACGGCTTAGAGACGAGCCGGAAGAAGACGATATTTTCATCGCCCATGGATCGACCCTCCTGGGGAGCAGGAGGCAACCAGGGGGGAGACTCGTGAGGCTGACCTCCCGTAGACTCCAGAAGTTGATATGGGAGTGGGACCACCGGGACACCGGCTCCACTACGAAGGAAGCACCCGGTATAATAGAAATTACGGGGATGCCCTCCTACACCAAGTCCATGCTCGAGGAGGCCCAAGCATGGAAGGATAGGTACATGAAGGGATCCATGGTGTGGACGATTTGGATGACTTTTCCGGGCTTGGTGACTTGGAATTTCTGAGGAATGATACATCGTCAGAAGCTGGTGGGCGAAGTTCAAGCCCAAAATTGGTTCATCAGTTCCCTGCTCCGAGTGTAGACCCCGGTGGACAGGAGGATGCCTGGATTTTATATTCTCCCGTAAAAGTAGCCAATTACTTTTGATGCTTGGTGACCAAGGAGAACCAGGAAAAAATGAACGAGGTGTACGTGCTGAGTCTTTTCAACGAGGCGCAGCAGGCACTGAACTGGGTAAGGAATCATTACATCTTTTTCAATTTCACTTAGGTTTTGATATTTCTCACGACTTTTTTTTGTTTTGCAGGCCTCGATACTTCATCATGAATCTTCCTCCCGTACCACATCGCCAACTAGCTCGAGCTTGAGCTCAAAGACCGGGCTCAAAAAAGGGATACATACAAGCTCCTCAGCGAGTAGAAAGACGGGGTCATTAAGGACCTTCAAGTCGAGCTGGATAGGGCTCAGAAAGAAGCATCGGTCCTAAGGTGGGAGCAAGCCGAATTGGTTGAAAAGACAAAGATCTTTGAAGTTAGAAACGAGGAACTAGTCATAGTGGCTAACGACAAAAACCTCGTAGGTCTAATAGAAGATCGACCAACTATGAAAGGAGATGGACGAGATCCAAGTCATGGCTTATGGGTGGAAGAGCAAGATGGATCTGCTGGCCTCGGAGAAGGAAAATGCACAGGCAAAGTTGTCTTCAGTGGAGGTTTAACTTCAGGTGGCAAAGGAGAAAGTTGATAGATGGGCTCAACTAAATGACGATCTCCGAGCAATGTTGAGCTCTCCCACCACAGAAAGGGATGCCCTTGGTAAAGAGCTCGAAGCAACGAGGTCCAAGTTGGAGACAACCTCTGTCGATGCCGACGAGATAGTGGCCAAATACAATGCTGATATGGAAGCAGTCGAGGCCTGACTGAAGACCAGTGTCGAATATGTGAGGCGGCTGAGATCTAGGTGGCTAAAATCCTTGAGGCCGAGGTAAATAGACTATCCGAGGCCGAAGGTGCGGAGGGCTCTGAGGGTTCCGAAGGCCCCAATGGTTCTGCTGACGAGTTGGGCTCCGGTGAAGATCAGGCATGAATTCCTTAGAGTTTTTTAGTTTTTGTATCGTGTATATATTTTCTGTTCATTTTGAGGCCATTTTTTTGGGACTTTGTAAAGATATTCTAGAATATATAAAATTTCCCCTTTTGGCAATTTCAACTTTTTTAGCATCTTTTCATAATTTCTATTCTTGCAAATATTTCAGATGCCTTAGCATAGAATCAAAGTAGTAATAAGTCGTTTATTTTTTTGGAGGTCCAAACAGAGCCCGACCTTGATGCAATTTTTTGGTCCACTATTTGAGAACTCAGAGTGATCGAAAGTTTTGTCAAGATGCTTAAGTGTTTTTAGATGATGTTGTTGCCGAGGGTAACCTTTTGGCAGGTTTTGAATTTTTGTCAAAGGCCTTATGTTTTGGTTGCAGGCTTCAGATGTCTCTGAGCCATTTTTAGGGCCGCTATAGCCTTTTAGGTTTAGGAACTGCCTAATAGGTTTTGTACCTCCAGGATTTGATAGCCCTAGTTACACGAACTTATTTCGGACGATAGTCCCAGAGTGGGGATAGCCCTTGGGCTCAAGAGTCCAGGGATAGGGATATCCCTTCGGCTTGATGCTTAAAGAGGCAAAGATACGTAATAACAAGGTGGAAACTTTCTTTTATTTAAGTACAAATTGAAAACATGTAAAAGCTTGTATTATGGATAAGGTGGCCTACACAGGCACAATTCACTTGACTGTTTGGCCGTTACAATACATCCTAACCACCGAGCCTAGGTTGTTCAAGCAAAAAGGTTCCTTCTTTCCTTTCTAAGAAGCTTGACACGAGGGTGATGACCCCCAGTATTCGAGGTTGATCTTGAGAAGGCTCGGATACTGTTGATGAGACCATTGACTCTGATTTAAAACCGTTCTTCGATTCTAAGTTACCACAATTTACTGTTGCCTCGTTTAAAACCTTGCCGGAAAACCAATTCGAGATAAAACCGGTTCAAGGGAAAAAAGTACAACGCGTGCTTTCGGACCTAATAGTCACATTTTCCTCTGGTTGTTGCCTGCAACTGTTAGTCTGATTCATAATATTATAAAAAGGTAAATAAAATTGTACCTTAGCAGTAGTTGTGCACCATTTCCTGCTTTGAGTTTGTACGAGCCTTTACGGTAATCCCAATGACTCGATGTGGTCCTTCCGAATTCGGCCCCAGTTTCCCCTTGTTCGGGTTCCCAGTGTATAGTGTTACTTTTCTTAACACTAAGTCCTCGATATTGAAGTGTCGGAGGTTGGCGCTTCTGTTATAATACCTTTCTATTTGTTGTTTCTAGGCAGCCAACTGGACTTGGGCGGCCACGCACCTTTAATCCAATAGCTCCAGGCTCATGCTCATGGCCTTACCGTATGATTCTTCGATCGCATATCGGAACTTGAGGCTCGGTTCTCCCACTTCGACTGTTATTAAGCTTTGGAACCATAGATCAATGAAAACAGAGTGGCCATGGTACTAGATTTCGAGGTTGTATGGAATGCCCATAATACTTCGGCACAATTTCCTTCCATTTTCCTTTGGCCTCGATCAACCTCTTCTTTAGGTTTTGAAGTATGGTCTTTTTTGTTGATTCTGCATGTCCGTTCCTGCTAGGGTGATAGGGTGTTGACAATATCTTTTTGATCTTGTGATCTTCGAAAAATTTGTTTACCTTGCTGTCGATGAACTACTTTCCGTTATCACACACTATCTCGGTCGGTATCCCGAACCGGTATATTATGTGGTCCCAAATGAAGTCAACGACTTATTTTTCCCGGTCCTTCTCGAACGCTTGGGCTTCGACCTACTTAGAAAAATAATTGGTCATAAATAGTATGAACTGAGCTACCATGTGCCCACGACAAGGGACCGACAATGTCCATTCCCCACTTCATGAACGGCCAAGGTGACAAGACCGAATGTAGTAGCTCTCGGGGTTGATGGATCATCGGTGCATGTCTCTAACACTAGTCGCATCTTTCTACAAAGTCCTTTGTATCTTTCCCCATATCGATCCAGTAATAGTCAGCCCTGATTATCTTACGAACCAAAGATTCTATTCCTGAAGGGTTCCCGCAAGTGCCTTCGTGAACTTCTCTAAAAAATATTCGGTATCTCTCGGTCCCAAGCATATGGCAAGCGGGCCGTCGAACGTTTTTCTGAACAGAGTCCCTTCAGACAGGCTTAACTTGGTCGTCTTCGTGCGTAGAGCTCTTGATTCTTTAGGATCCGAGGGAAACTTCCCAGTCTTCAAATAATTTATGTATTTGTTTCTCCAATCCCAAGTTAAACTTGTTGAGTTTATTTCGGCATGACCTTCTTCCACTATCGATTTTATGAGTTGTACGACCGTCCATGAGTTGAATTCATCGTCATCAACCGATGACCCCAAGTTAGATAGAGCATCGACCTCGCTATTTTGATCTCGGGGTACATGTTGTAGGGTCCACTCCTTGAATTGATGCAGCGTTACCTGCAATTTGTCCAAATACCTTCGCACTTGTTCCTCCTTAACTTTGAACGTTAGGGAGTCGCACTTGGCTTTGACCACCTCGGCCCCAAGGCTTTTAGCCAATTCAAGACCTGCAATCGTGGCTACATACTCGGCCTCATTGTTAGTCAATTTCACAGTTCTAATAGACTGCCTAACTATGTTACCCCTAGGCGTCTTCATCACGATGCCGAGTCTAGACCCATTTGTGTTCGAGGCACCATCCGTAAAGAGGGTCCACACCCCCGAGGAAGTCCCCGAGGTTAACAATTCCTTTTCGACTTCGGGTATTGAGGTTGGCGTAAAGCTGAGTCGGTCACAAAGTTTACCAAAATGTTTGATTTGATGGCAGTTCGGGGTTGATATTCGATAACATACCGGCTAATTTCTACGGACCATTTGGCCAATCGGCCCAAGAACTCGGGTTTGTGCACTATGTTCATTGGTGGGTTAGAAGTTATGACACATATAGGCTGGCATTGAAAATACAGATTTAACTTTCTGGAGGCACTTCGCAAAGCGAGCACCAATTTTTCTAGGTGAAGATACCTTGTTTCGGCCTTGCCTAGGGTTCTACTAGCATAATAGATAGGAAATTGCGTACCTTTCTCTTCCCAGACTAAGACTCCACTTACTGCTACCTCGGATACCACTAAGTATTGGTAGAGCTGCTCATCCGCCTTCGGATTATGGAGCAAGGGTGGACTCAAAAGGTGTCGTTTGAGTTCTTCCAACGCTTGTTGGAATTCCGGGGTCTAAGAAAAGTTATTCTTCTTTTTCAATAATTAGAAGAACCTATGGCTCTTATCGGAAGACCTCGATATGAAACAGCCCAGGGCGGCTATGCGTCTGGTTATCCTCCGAACGGCCTTGACACTGTCCACGACGGTGATGTCTTCTATAGCTTTGACTTTATCGGGATTGATCTCAATACCTTGGTTGGACACCATGAATCCAAGGAATTTCCCTGATCCGACCCTGAATGCGCATTTCTCCGGGTTCAGCTTCATGTTGTATCTCTTCAATATGTTAAATTTTTCTTGCAAATGTTTCAAATGGTCGTCTGCTCACAGGGAATTAAATAACATGTCGTCAATATAAACTTCCATTGACTTTCTTATTTGTTCTTCAAACATCCGGTTTACTAGGCGTTGATATGTGTCACCAATGTTCTTTAATCCGAATGGAATTATGTTATAACAACAAGTGCCGAATTTAGTGATAAAGGAAGTTTTTTCTTGATCACTCGGGTCCATCCGAATTTGGTTGTACCCGGAATAGAGAAAGCTGAGTATCTCGTTCCCGCATTGCATCAATCATGCGATCGATGTTAGGCAAAGGAAAACAGTCCTTAGGGCAAACCTTGTTCAAGTCTTTGTAATATATTTACACTCTTAACTTATTCCCCCTTTTAGGCACTACCACTACGTTAGCTAACCAATCCAGGTACTTAACTTCCTGAAACCCTTTTAAAGATTTTGGATACCTCGTCTTTGACGAATGCATGCTTGACTTTGAACTGAAGTCTCCTCTTCTGTTTAACTGGGTGGAACTTTGGACCTAACTTCAGCTTATGAGTGGTTATTTCTGGCGGGATACATGTCATATCAAGATGGGACCAAGCGAAATAATTTATTTTAGCTATAAGGAATTCAATGAGTTTTTTCTTGAGCTCGGGAGTTAACCCCGTGCCCAGGTATACCTTCTGATCGGGCAAGTGTTTGATCAATATGACTTGCTCCATCTCCTCAAGCATTGATTTTTTGGCATCGGAATCATCAGGGGCGATGAACGACCTATGGATTCCGTAATCATCATCTTCGCCTGCTTCTTGCTTCTCTGGTTCGTCCGTGGTTGTTATAGGTGATTTCTATTTAGTTTCTTCCTTCCTAACCGGCTCCGAATTCTTCGATGTCAAGAGTTCGAACATCAAGATCACCTAATAGACAACAAACATTTATTTTGCGGCCGACTACTCTCCATAAACCTTCTTGATCCCTCGCAGTGTGAGGAAATTCAGTGCCTGGTGTAGTGGCCCTGCCGTCATGCTATGAATCCATGGCCTTCCGAATAGAGTATTATACCTCATATCCCCTTCGATCACATAGAACTTCGTTTCCTAAATGGTCCTGGCGGTATTTACTGACAGGGTTATCTCCCCTTTAGTGGTTTCACATGCCATGTTAAATCCGTTTAAAAACCGGATTGCCGACACTATTTGGTCTTGAATACCCAACTACTCTACGACCCTTGATCTAATGATATTGGCCGAGCTATCTGGATCAATTAACACACACTTAACTTGAAATTTATTTATGAGTACAGATATTACCAGTGCATCATTATGTGGTTGCAAGATGCCTTCAGCGTCCTCATCGTTTATAAATGGTCCCTTCCGGGATATAATCTCGGGTTCGTTTTTCTCTCTTGATGGACACCTTAGTGCTCTTTAGCATTGGTCCTTGGGGGACGTCAACTCCACCAATGATCATGTTAATGACGTGTTGAGGTTCCTTTTGTTCGGTTTATTTGTTAGAGTCCCTATTCCTGAAGTGATTTTTGTCTTGATCACTCAGAAATTCCTGGAGGTGCCCGTTATTGAATAATCGGATCACTTCTTCTCTTGGTTGTCGGCATTACTCGGTCCTGTGGCCATGAGTGACATGATACTTAAATATCAGGTTAGTGTCTCTTTGGGTAGGGTCGGACTGCAATGACCGAGGTCACTTGATATCTTTGATGCGCCATGATCACGCCCAACTCTAGTCCTAAAAAGGATAAGCGGTCACTGCTGCGAATATAATCCAGTATAAGAGTCCAGAGTCGAATCTCACAGAGAACTAAGGTTTCACCATAATTGTTCAATATTTCTAAGAACACAAGATCAAATAAATTTCGAAGTTATAAAGATTAATATTCTTATATCTAACTAATTAACTGAGAAACTTAAGCAGTAAATTAACAACTAAAGATACTAAAGGTTGGAGATTAAATTTAGTAGGTCTAGAGTTATGATTTTTCCAAATGTTGGAATCATTCCCGCTATGTTCCCTACAAATTTGCCTATGTATTCTATACTGATTGTGAGCACTTTAGGTGCCGTAGTTCACTCTCGAGCAACTACACAAATTTACTAGACATATTCTCTCGAACTACGCTAGTTGGCTTTATCTAACCGCTCATTATGACCACGTCAAGGCTTTGTTATTTCTAACCATGCCTTTAAACCTGCTGTATTGATTTCTCACATACGTTAGGAGTGACATTGTTCAACAACCACCTAAATATGTATCTTTTCTCAAGCAACACATAATAAATAGGCACAATCAATCGATGACCATTCAATCAACTAAAATCAACACGTAGTTGAACAAATAGACAAATTCAAAGGTTAAATTATATTAAAACATAACAAGAATTCATCCTCCAAGAGGTTCCATAAAAACCCTAGATAAAAAATTAGTTACTCATAATAGTATGTAAAACTACAATACTAAACTACATAACCAATAATGGAAATAGGAAGAAGGAAGTGAAAAACTCGTAGAAGAATTTCCCGCCTTGCTCCTATTGTGTCTATACCTCCTTAGGTATAAAGTGTGTCAAAAATATGTCAAAAGCACCGTTTTTCCATGTAAATATACCAAGTAGGGTCGGGCCCAAATAATTATACCTTCTCCTATGCAAAAAAGGACACTTTTTCCAGACAGAACGTGCGCGGCAGCGACATTGTCTGCACATGTTTTACCCCGTTCTGTTTTTAAGTTGGAAAAATATAAAACATGAAAGTTGTATCCCTTTTGAATTATCTTTCGAACCATATATTGTGTAGCCCAAATGGAGTTCTGAACGAAACGATATGTGCATTTTACTGGACAGTGCGCAATATGCCTACTCGATTCTTCGTTCGTTCTTAACTATCATCCGTTGATCCCCAAGCACGATCCCGGCTTAATTCCTTGAGATTTTACTTAGACTTCATAGCTTCAAATCACTTGATTTCATTTTATAACATCTACATAGTTCGGAATCACTCCTACAAGGCATAAAACACACAATTAGTGTAAAACACTAACGATTAAAGCTCAAACTCAATTAAAGTGCAGTAAATTAGAGTGTAATAAGCGACAAAAATACGTAATTATAGCCTATCATCAATACTCCACACTTAAACCACTGCTCGTCCTCGAGTAATCAAACTACACTTTATATAGACACGATATTTTTAAACAATTCTCCTGACTCATCACACAATAATTAAAATAGACTAAGCACAAAAGCGTAACATCTTCACCTCAAGATTTGACTTACAAGTACCACGCATTATTCAAAACTCACCCACTTACTCTAACGTAGAGGTCACTGACATTATCTTTCCTTCATGAATCAAGTTCCCTCACAAAACAAAAGAGAGTAGTTCCACACAATAAAATTTAATAAAACTTAGGAACTCAAGATAGAAAGAATTAACTTACTCTCAGAAATAACATTCATATGCCATAAATGATGCACCATAGGCTTGCCCGTAGTGTACTACTTTACTAATTGCGCTTATTCAGTCTAGGATCAAGTAGGACTTTATTTGGTTGTAAAGTAGGCTGCGGGACGGGTAGGATACATTTATATATAAGAGTGACTACACCTCCCTAAGCACTTTAATACATATACTTTAACATTCAAACCCCATACTTATGTCAAACCAAACTCCACCTTCACATCAATGTATATTACCCCATACTTCTTTAAGCACAATTACATCAAGAGTCACCACTTATCAAGGAATAGTATTTTTCACTACGATACAACTATTTTTTCCTTTTCTTTCTTTTTCAAATCAAGTGGTTCTTACTTTTTCAAAGCAATGCAGCTTTCTCCTTATTTCATTAGTTCCACTCAAAAGCCAAACCAACCACCCCACACTTTAATTTTTACACAGTTCATAACAATTCAAGTGCTCATGAGAGGTTAGAAGGTTCAAATAGATGGTTAATTCAAATAAATGGGTAAGGCTTGGAATGTGGTTGCCAAAGAAACATGATTACAAGCTCAAAGGGGTTAACTACGATACATAACAATTAAGCGGGTAAATGATACATGTCTGGCTCAATAAAGAAACGCCTATATCACTTCCAAGACTCAGCAAAACTATTATTTCGCTTTGCAAACACACGGGACAAGTTCTTAGCACCAAATGAAATGAACAGAATAACACCCAAACCTCACACACACATGGCACATAACTCACTCAGGATTGGTTTCATCAAGACACTCTAGTCAAAACAGTTAAGCAAAGTTAAGTTTATACAATTTAAGGTACTTATACAAAAAGAGTCAAAAACTGAGCCTAAGCGTCACAACCAAATTATTCACTATTCTCAAGGTATAACAAAGTCAAGAGATATTTCTTCAACTCAATTCATCTCACACTGGCTCTTACTCCTAAAAAAATTAAAACTAACTACACTCGGTTCAAACAAAACCCTTGAAAAAGAATCGCAGCACAAAGAAAAATAAAGGAGGAATTGCTACACTACCTAACAAAAGAAATTTTTTTTGTCTTTTTTCTTTCGACTTAAATCCCTCAAGAAAATTTTCTAATAGATCCATCATCGGGAAAAGTCCAATCTCTTCTATTTTTGTAAAAAAAAAATTATTCAATTAAACTAACACAACTAAAATAGCATGGAAAGTCACCCGAACAATCTCCTCACCCCACACTTAAAAATGTACATTGTTCCCAATGCACACCCATAAATACAAGAGGGTAAAAGAAACTCCCTGGTTGGCCAATGACCGAAGCACTAGCAGCTCATGGGTTACTTAGACTTCTCCCAAACTTGATTCTTTGTGGGGGCACCCCACACTTAGTTTTCATCATCTCACTTGCTTTTGCTTTCTTCCAATGGCCTCGCTTCCCATGATCCTAGAGAAATAAAAAATAACACCACAAGAATAATACTATAATAAAGAAAGTAAAATAAATAAAATAAAAAAAGCAGTAAAGCTGGGTTGTCTCCCAACACGCGCTTGATTTAACGTCGCGGCACGACGTGAATCACTTTCTGCCTCCACCTCGAGCTTATGAATTGAACCCCAAGTTTTTTTTAAGCTTATGATTATGCTCTTGGGACGGTGGAACAAATCTAACTGGCCCAAGGAAATAATATAGTATTCTGCACTCCTTGGCGTTTGTATGAGGTATGTAATCCCGACTTTCTAGCAAGAAGAATTCCAGAAGATATGCACCTTGTTCCTCATTCCTTGACTCTTCAATTGGTTCAGATGACGCTATTTCCATATCATCTTCAAAACACAATGTGAAAAAATGCTTGGAGTGTAGACCAACGTGCTCAACTACATGAACCTTGGGATTGTCAACATCCTCAACGCCAATGACACTAGAGTCAACTAAATATGTATAATCAATGTCCTTTATTGACTCGAGTATCTCTTTTATAACATCGACATCCTTGTATTCTCATTTGATTGATTGTTGGTGTTCTACTATGGACCCCTCTAGTGGTACCTCAATTTATGTCTCTAATGCACATTGCTCCTGGCTAGTATTCATAGAAGTAACATGTTGAGCATTAAATGCTTCAACTATTTGACTCATTTGTGCCTCCAGGTTGCGAATACTAGCATCTTGCCTTTGTATGTGCAATTGTTTCCCATTATTTTGTTCTACAAGGCACCTTAGAATATCCTTGATCTCTTTCAGGTCATCATCCCTGAGTTCTTTGTTCCTATTAACTTTAATAGAAAAAGAAGAACCATCAAAGTAAGGGGTTGGGGGAAGATAATGAATATAAGCACAACCATGAAAGTGACCATTTTGACTACCACACATATCGCATACATTACACACATAAGATTGAGTTGGTGCACATAACTCGCTCTTAGGGAATATTTTGATAATTTTGCCATGGGTGATTTTCTCTACAATATGCATAAGGAGGATTAGAAGTAGAATTACCAACATCAAAACTCTCATAATTCCAAGATGCCATGTTTTTAAAATCAACATGTAAAACAAAAAATAAAAAAAATCAAATACAGAAAATAAAAATAAAAGTTCAAACTTGAAACCTAGCAATATGTACACCTACAGCTACACCGTTAGTTCCCCAGAAATGGTGCCAAAATTTGATCACGCCCAACTCTAGTCCTAAAAAGGATAAGCAGTCACTGCAAATATAATCTGGTCTAAGAGTCCGGAGTCGAATCCCACAGAGAACTAAGGTTTCACCATAATTGTTCAATATTACTAAGAAGACAAGCTCGAATAAATTTCTAAGTATAAAGATTAGGATTCTTATATCTAACTAATTAACTAAGAAACTAAAGTAGTAAATTAACAATTAAAGATACTAAGGGTTGGAGATTAAATTTAGGAGGTCTAGAGTTGTGATTTCCCCAAATATTGGAATCCTTCCCGCTATGTTCCCTACAAATTTGCCTATGTATTCTCTACTGATCGTGAGCACTTTAGGTGCCGTAGTTCTCTCTCGAGCAACTACAATAATTTACTAGACATATTCTATCGAACTATGCTAGTTGATTTTGTCTAACCGCTCATTATGACCACATCAAGGCTTTGTTATTTCTAAACCTACCTTTAAGCCCGTTGTATTGATTTCTCACATACGTTAGGAGTGATGTTGTTTAACAACCACCTCAATATGTATCCTTTCTCAAGAAACACATAGCAAATAGGCACAATCAATCGATGCCCATTCAATCAATTGAAATAAGCCCGTAGTTGAACAAATAGACAAATTTAAAGGTTAGATTACATTAAACATAACAAGAATTCATCTTCCAAGAGGTTCCATCAAAACCCTAGATAACAAATTAGTTACTCATAATAGTATGTAAAACTACAATACTAAAATTCATAAACAATAATGGAAATAGGAAGAAGGCAGTGAAAAACTCGTAGAAGAATTCCCCGCCTTGCTCCTATTGTGTATCTGCCTCCTTAGGTCCAAAGTATGTCAAAAATATGTCAAAATCACCGTTTTCCATGTATATATACCAACTAGGGTCGGGCCCAAATAATTATACCTTCTCATACGCAAAAAAGGACACTTTTTCCAGACAGGACGTGCGCGGCCGCGCATTTTTTACCCTGTTCTATTTGGAAGTTGGAAAAAAATGCAAAACATGAATGAACCTGGGGGGGGGGGGGGCGAGCTGATTCTCCTCGACTCTGATTTTTGATTGGTACCTGTTATGGACATCGCAGCAAGTTACCGCCGGGTATTCTATCGAATTCTGTTTTAGCTGTTGTGAAGCCAAAGAGCTTTGGGGGTTCAATCCTTAAGTGAAAGACTGAAAAACCTAATCGTGTGCAACCGGAGGTAGGTCCATTCGTACGATTTGAAACCTCGACAAGAATTCCTTGAGCATTATGTTATCTCTTTGTTTTACTTTGAAAAAATCCAATTTTCTGGTCTCGACCTTGATGGCCCCAGCATGCGCTTTCACAAAGGCATCCGCAACCATAGAAAACGAATCAATAGAATTAGGGGTAAGTTGTGGTAGAATATCATTGCTCCTTTTCACAGGTTTTCTCCGAACTTTTTCAGCAAAACTGACTCAATTTCGTCATTTTCTAAGTGAAAATTGGTACCTGTTATGGACGTCGCAGCAAGTTACTGCCGAGTATTCTATCAAATTCTGTTTTAGCTGTTGTGAAGCCAAGGAGATTTGGGGGTTCAATCCTTAAGTGAAAGATTGAACAACCTAATTGTGTGCAACCGGAGGTAGGTCCATTCGTACGGTTTGAAACCTCGACAATAATTGCTTGAGCATTACGTTATCTCTTTGTTTTACTTTGAAAAAATCCAATTTTATGGTCTCGACCTTGATGGCCCCAGCATGCGCTTTCACAAAGGCATCCTCAACCATAGAAAACGAATCAATAGAATTAGGGGTAAGTTGTGGTAGCATATCATTGCTCCTTTTCACAGGTTTTCTCCGAACTTTTTCAGCAAAACTGACTCAATTTTGTCATTTTCTAAGTCTTTTCCCTTTGTGGCACACGTGTAGGAGGTCACATGTTCATTTGGACTGTGGTTCCATTATACTTCAGAATTTTGGGCATACGGAACTTCTTCGGGATTGGCTTCGGTGCCGCGCTCGGGAGGAAGTACTATGGATAAATTTCTTGAAGTCTAGTCCTTTCAATATCGAGGGCTCTCCTGGGATTTGATCAACTCTAGAGTTATAGGTCTCTAGTTTTTTGTCGTTGGCCTCAATTTTCTTCTCCCCCGATTCCACCCGCTTTGTCACTTCCTCAAGCATCTTTATTATTTCGAGGTTGGTCCTGGGCTCAACTTCACCGAACCTTACATGACTTGTTCATCTCTTCGAGTGTGTTCCCGGGATGGTTTAGGCTCAATTCTGCCGGGGGAACAACTTTTGTTCTGTAGCTGGGCTATCGCCTCCTGTTGATCCTGTAACATTTCGAAAATCACCCACAAATTGATCTCATCGCCTTCACCATACTATGTACCTCGAGTCATTGATCGGGATCCTCCGCGAATGCTGTTCTCGGGGTCAGTCGGCATGTTTGCATCAATGACCACATGTGAGGTTGCATCGATTGGGTCCGCAACTAGGAATCCGCTGAGGTCAGCAGGGGGCACCTCGTTTCTAGGTACTATATTATTATTTTCACCATGATGGTCAGACTCAACATCAACGTTCAAGTGAGTTGATTAAGAGTTTGACATTCGTAAGTTGACCTGAAATTAAATATCAAAGAACAAGCGCAAAACAGAGTGTGTTATGGAAATTTGTATCAAATTACCACTATTATCCTTACTCTCACGGCGGGCGCCAAACTGTTTACTCATAAAAATGGATAACAATTGAACTTATATGCGGTTTTAAGGATATGTGGACTAATTCTATACAAGTGATTAACAACATTAGATGAGAAAATTAAAGATAGAATATATGGTGAAACCAGTAGTAGTACCGTGTTCGGGCTCGGTTATGTTCCAAACACTTAGCATGCCTTCGACTCGGAACCAAATACTTATGAAGAACTATGAGTAAAATCAAGAACTTAGAATGATCTTTAGTAGCAGAGAAAACAAATGTATATTGCCTTGATATGCGTGTTACAATATATTTTATGAATAATCAACTTCCCCTTTATATAGTTGGGGAATTTTACCCTAAGTACAATTCTAAAAAAGGTAAAAATCTTCCTTTTCGCCAATCACTGATCTATCAGTGATACGGGTTGAGATTCACGCCATGATATTCGGATAGACACAGATAACATAGCCCTTTGTTAATCGTGTGTGGTCATTCGGTAATTCTCTCTGAGGTCTTGGAACTCGAACCGGACCCGAGGTCTTGGAACTTGAAATATATTCCTAACTATTATGTATCGTATAAAGATATTTTTTTTTGCTCCTTGTTCACTAAATTAATCTCGAGAAATTGTAAGTTTATCTTATTTCATCTTAAGAAATTCACTTATCACGATTTCAAGCCTATACTTTTTAAAAAGGAATGCAACAACTTGAAAAATGCAATGAATCTAGATTAGTAGTGGGAATAGCGAAGACATATCAAGACTTGGATTCTGCCTAGTGTTTTGGATTTATTAGTCATACATAAGGCTGTATTCTGGGCTGGTCCGGCCCGGGCCCGGCCTAGAGTTGCGAGCCCATATGGGTAGTGGGCCTAAACGGGTCGATCCGTTTAAGCCCGAGACTAATTGGGTCTATGAGCCCAGGTGGGCCGGTCCTACCATTTGAGCCCGCGAGCCCGGGACTGTTTGGGCCCGGGATCGGCTTCTAAGTAGGCCGGTTCAACCGGGCCTAAACGGGCCCAACGGGTAAATTTAAAAAAAAAAATCTGAAAAAATTTCCAACCGTTGGAAACTTTAAAATATAGCAGTTGGCCTGCAAAAATAGTCATTTGGCACTTTCTAAAAAAGCCATTTTACCCCCCCCCCCCCCCCCCAACTTTGTTTTAACTCCAAACTTTTTATTATTACACATTTTCCGTATTCTCAACTATAAATACCCCCTCATTCTTTCATTTTTCTCACAAAATCATAAATCTCTCTATAATTTTCTTCTATAAATGCTTACTTTATTGTTACAATTTGTGAAGAATTGTCAAGTTGGTGAATTGAAGTATTCAAGTCTTCAACGATATATAATTTTCAACAAGTTGTTCGTCAATTTGGTAAACTCGTTCCAACTCTTAAGTTTTAATATTATAGTAGTGTTTGTTTTATTGTATAATTATAATTAATATGGCATATTCTTTGAAAAAAATATTTGGTAAAAGTAAGGAAAAATCCAAGATTGGTGAATCTAGTGGCCAAGCTGTTATTCCTCCACTTCCCCCTGCTCCCCGACACAAACCTGTTACCCGTCCTACCCTTGCTATTCTTGATAGCGATAACACTTTATTACAATTTACCGATAGTCAATTTTACCATGCTATTGCATCAGGTGAACAATTAAACCATGAATATATGAATGCTCTTTATGGTAATCCAACTATTGAGGAAAATGATGATGAAAATATAGATTTTGAGGAAACGCAATCGGATGACGATACACCCACTAGTCCTGTTGTTGAAGTTCACCCAACTAATAATAATCCAAAGTATGTCCCGTCTGACCCTCCTGTTACTACACCCACTTTTTCTAGACAACCTTTTAAATAGAGTGAAACATCTCTTGTTTGGCCATTTTTTATTCAACTAAGAGAAAAAAATAAGGCGAAGTGTAAAACTTGTGGCTTAGAGTTAGCTTTTAAATTTATTGGAGAATAGGGGAGGGGGGTACGAGAAGTTTGACTAGACACATAAAGAAACACCCTAAAGATAAAGCCAAATTTCTTCAAATGAAAGATGCGGCCGAGGGGACAAGTGTACCTAGTCAGGTTGACCCTAGTACCAGATCAGATCAATTTCAACTGGGAGTTAACACTGTTACCGGTGGTTTTTTATATTATAATCCAAGAAAAAATCGTGAAGAATTGGCAAAAATGATTACTGTTATGTGCTTACCCTATAGTTTTCCTTCTAACCCTCACTTTGTGCATTATATTAGAAGAGTTTTTAATCCTACTTATAAAGGATGACCTCGCACAACCGTAAAGAGCGATATTTATAAATATAAACATGAATATGAATAATATTTGTGCTATTTATTTACTCATATAAATTGTCGTGTTGCTATTACTACTGATATTGGTAGAAGTGGTAATGGCTGTGATTATCTTACCGTTACCAGTCACTGGATTGATGAGGATTCGATAAAGCAAAAATGCATTATTGCTTATAGAATAATTAATTCACGTCACACGATGAAGTTTATTACTAGCATGGTTACAAATATTTGTAGATATTTTTGCATTAGAGATAAAATAGTGTCAGTTTCAATGGATAATGCTTCTAGTAACACTAAAGCTATAGCCTTGCTTACCACTACACTAAGTCCTGCATTTAGTAATATTTTCCATATTAGATGTATTTGTCATATTTACCATTTAATTGTCGGTGATGGTATGAGAATTTTAAATGTTGAAATTGAAAAAGTTAAAATGGCTCTTAACTGGCTTTTTTATTCAAATCATAGAAGTAGACTTAGAGAATATTTTAAAAGATGCGATGAATTTGGACTAAGAAAGAAAGGTTCCTAAACCTTGTCCAACTAGATGGAATTACATGTATGAAAGTTTAGTTGTTGCATATGAATATAAAAATCCAATAAACTCAATGTTTAATGCTCGTGGAGCTGATGAAGATGAGCACCTTACAAATCAGGATTGGGCTAATGTTAAAATGCTTGTAGAATTTTTAGAAAAATTTATATTGATACAAATGAATTATCTGGGCAATATTATCCTACTATTTCTAACTGTTTAGTTTGTCTTGAAGAACTTGCTACCTTGTTTAATTAATTTTCAGAGGGTGGGGGTAATTTATGAACTTGCTATTGATTCTATGAGACAAAAATTTAAAAAATATTTTTTCCCTATTCCCACTATTTATGGTGTTGCTGCCTTGTTAAATCCTACTATGAAATTAGGAGGTCTTCAATTTTGGTATGAAACTGTTTATAATGGTTAAACACTTGAAGATGGGGAATTATCTACACTTCCAGAAGCAATATCCTCAATTAAAATAAATTCTCAAACTATTTATAGTGCTTATCTACTTGCCTTAGATCAAGCTAGACTAAATGTTCCAACTCCTACTTCTTCTAGTTCGCAATCATCTAAAAGAACTGCGGGAGTAAGAGCACTTAGTGCTTGGGCGAGGTTCAGGAGTTCTCAAAGTTCCACGGCTAGTGATTGTTCACAACTAAATGAGCTTGAAGTTTATTTGTCGCAGGGACTTGAAGAAGTGAATCCAGACGGCTCCTTTAATATTTTGGAATGGTGGAAGGATAAAGAAAAATACTTTCCGGTTCTTTCAAAGATGGCTCGAGACATTTTAACTATTCAAGCTTCAACAGTGGCATCAGAGAGCGTTTTCTGTCAAGCAAGACTTCAACCCGATGATCATAGAGCGTCTATGAGGGAGAGCTTGGAAAAATCAGTACTTTTCAGAGATTGGATCCGTTCGGAATGAAAAAACTTTGGACTTGCTGAATCACAACCAGAGGTAGACAAACTTACGAAGAAATGCTAGCTGAACTTGCGGAGGATGCTGCTTCGCCCGGAAGCGGTGATGAACAAGCTTCTTTTCCTCCACCACCAACGAAAATTCTTCCAGACCTTGAAGGATTTATGAAATTTGTGAGAGATACAATGTAAACTAATATGTAACTTGTATTTTGGCACATTTTGATTAGTTTTTTTTCCTTTCAATGGTGGTATTAGCACCTTGTTTTGCTCATTCCATTGGGGGGAGGAATACTAAGAAATATATTGTCATTTTTTGTTAATGTCATAATAATAAAAATTATAACGCATTCCTTTGAATATCTCTTTTTGTGTTTGAATTTGAATTACAAAATTTAAATCACAATTATATAATATAATTTACAAGAAATTGCCTTAGATAAAAAAAAATTTTAAAAAATAGTTCGGGCCCACTTAGGCCAGGGGACCGGCCCACTTAGCCTGGGACCATTTGGGTCTGGGCCCGTCCCGGGTCGTTTACTACACAAAGGCCCACTTAGACCGGGACCGTTTGGGCCCGGGACTGGTTGGGACCGACCCACATAAGCCCGACCCACTTGAGCCCGGCCCACTTAGCCAGTTTAGGCCCGGGCCCGGCCTAGAATAAAGCCTTAGTCATACATGGTCCACCATAGACTATTATTGCTATTGTTAATACTAATATTGGTACCCGCGCGATGCGCAAAGAATATTAATCATGTTATGTGAGCTAACGTATTTGAGCACATTATAGCATATTGCTTGAATTAGTAAGGGACTATTTGGAAAATATAAATTTATGGTGAGGATAGTTTTGTCTTGAATAAATTAATTTTCTGCTTCTGTTGCTGCTTGAAATAAGCTAGAATTTTTTGCTTCTACCCAAAAACAGAAAAACTACTTCTGTTACTGGTCAAAAGTAATTCTCCGTCTTGGCCAAACAACTTAAATTTTTTATAAATATTTTTAAGGGGAAAAAAGTACTTTAGGCCTCCCAAAACTTGGCCAAACAGGCTCTAAAAATCTTAAGAAATTAGAATTCATATAGTTATCGAATAACTTTTCAGTTCTTCATTTTTCTTTATTACATAATCTATTATATTTGATATTATTTTATTTGCTATATAATATCTTATTAGCTTGTTACTTGACTTATCTTTTGTCA
>ML361769.1:19656-31678 GCA_005239505.1 Nicotiana paniculata | reverse complement strand
GAAGGAGTTTTGGAAAATGTTTTCCCTTCTCTTGATAAGGAAAATATTTTCCTCCAATTGAAGAAAAATGAGTTGAGAAGGAAAATAATTTCCAAAATATTTAAGTCAACTAAATATGGAAAAATATTTTCCTTCCATACCAAACACACCCTAAAAGGAATGCAAAAAGGATTCAAACAAGTTCACAATAGTTGATTTTCTTTTCTTTCTTATAAATCAAAAGAATCAACTTAAAGTTTCTCAATATTTAGTCTTTAGAAGGTTAAAGGAAAAAAAATGGATGAAAGGAAACATATTTGACATTCTTTGGATTTTTTAATAACAGTGATGCTTGGATCAGCTTGGACATATCTCAACTACATCATTAATACTTGCTATTAAAATCAACTAACATAATATATTTATTGAACTCTGATCTTCCATGATTTTAACTTACTTCGTTGACCCTTATCAACATTCTTTTTCATATATAGTCAAAAAATTTTATAAGAGTCATCTTCTATAACATCACTTTATTATAACATTGTAATTTTTTTTAAAGATTACCAATCTTTTTTATTATGCTATAATTCATACTATCAATAACATCATTTCACTATAGCAACAAAAAATATTAAAACAAACAAGTCTATAATAAAAAGGTTTGATTGTACTGGTAGATTCCAAATTTCTATGTTGGATTCTTCCTTCCACTTGGTACTTGGTAGGTAAGAAGTGGGTTTTAACCTTTTCCATTATCACTAATAAGTTATTTCTTTGATATTATTTATAAAATTAGAAAAGATAATTGTCCACTCAAGGGTCATGACTCAAACGTAATTGCATTCATTTCAGCAACATAACTCCAAAACAGAATGATGACAGTAACACGAGTAGATTATGACACCCACAATAAAACAAAACACTCATATAATCACAAGGTCTAACACAAGCAATCAATATTCAGAGTGTGACTTGTGTGATCTAAAATGATCTTTCTTGTGACTTATAAGAAACCCCAAGTATCCAAGAAACACATATCAACAACACAATGGTGCAGCAGTTTAGACCTTTTTGCTGTATTTTTGTCTTCATTTTCAGCTCTTCTGCATCAATTTATTCAACTAATATAGGAGCAATGTCCATGAAATGCATCAAGGATGGCAATGGATGAATCCCACAGTTAAGCATCCATTTGATGTTCAATTGCTCTTCTAAATTTCCATATCAACTCTACACAGCTGGTGGAAAATCATATTTGGTGTCTCTGTCAGACGTGTATAGTTCAATCAATGAAGAGTCTCTCCCCTCCCCCTTCTTATTTACCTTTGCCAGGCCTCCAATGTTAACTCCATGGGTTATAATTCCACGGAATACCAGCTACCTCTTAGCAATACAGGTACGGAGTAACTATGCCAACCAAGATTTAGGCAGATGGAAGAAATCACTCATCTTTTCATGCCTCTGCCTAAGCTCCAAGATTTTCATTTTGCTTCATTGACCGCACCCTTGAGGAAAATCATAATGTATTCACAATGTATGCATACCTCAATAGAAGTCAATTTGAAGAAAGGTAGAGTTAAAGGTTGTACCATCCTAAATGAAATTCTGAAGCGTGAAGCAAGACTGACCATTCTTGACAAACAAATCATACTAACACAATGTTTCTCACAGTAGAAGCAATTGATTTTGCTTATTAATTCCTGTATTTCAGAGATGAATCTTCCAATGCACACATCATGTTGGATATAAGGTTTGGGTCATGGGTCGCTCATGTGGACTGACCCGACCCTGTTTTAAAAGAGTTTAAACCTAAGGAGGTTACCAACGTAAGTTTTATTAACTCCAAAAAAAAAAAAAACACCGCATGTTATTTTTTGAGAAACGTGAGAACGTGGAGTGGTGGTTTTCATGGGTAGTCTTTTCCTCTATTCCTCTTCTATATATATGTTCTACAAAAGAACGATCAAGGGTGAAAAAACTTTATCTTCTTCTCCCAACATAAAAAAACACACACACACACACACACACAAAAAAAAAAGGCTTTTAGTTTGTGAATTAAACTTTGTTTCCTGGTGATTCAAAGTTCTACTTTGGAAAATTCTTTTGGTTGTGAGTTCAACGGTTTTCGCTGCATCAATAAGGTACACAACTCTTTGTTCTTGCCCCTCGTTATTAATCTGACAATGGTATCAGAGCAATAGTTATGTTCTTTTGATTAGAACACACATCTTGATCTTGGATTATTGAAAATTAAAATAATGTGTGAGATGTATCTTTAATATACTGTTCGTTGCAATTTCTCTTTGTGTTGCACGTGGATTTTAAAAAAGAAAAAATCTTTGAAACAGTAGTCGGAATCACTTTTACTGTTGAAAGAGAGTTCAAGATTTTGAAGGAGTGAATTCTTTGTATATGTGGTTGCAATTTGGGCGTAAACCGACATCGCTTTACAAAATCTGCGAAGAGGATCAGTGGTATGTCCTACTTTAATAAGACTTTTATTCTGGAAATAAAATTGGGAGAACATAAGATTGGAAGAACTTCTTTTAAATTGTAAAATTGGAATTGGTTTCTAACTCCCAATTCAAAATAAAATAAAAATAGTTGTTTTCCAAGTATTAATTCATGACTTGAGTTAAGACAAGCACATACCAATTGGTTGGAAGATTTATGTCTTCCTATTGCTAAAACAAGAGCAGATTATGAAACTTTTGCTCTTGGATTTAATAAGAGGAATTAATAAACCTTTAGATTACCATTGTTGGTTACATGTACCATCTTACTCCTTAATTGTCAATATAAACAAATTGACTAGAATACCTTTATTTAAATAAGAGACAATTATTTTTCTTATCTTGGTTATCCCATTTTCATACAACTTTGTTTCTGGGAGTATTTGTTTGATATTGTTTGAAGTAGGGCATGTTTTGTTAATTTTTCTGCCCACGTGAAAGGGTATTTCAAATTGCAGAGAACTTAATTCACTTCTATGCACTTTGGGATTAGACTAGTCAAATTTTTTTTGTCAATAAGAAACATTCCTGCAGAATGGTTAATATCATGGATTTTTTTTTAAATCAAGATATTTAATCAACTTATTTTTTTTACTAAGTCAAGTCTTATTTGTTCATGACATTGATCATGTGATAGCCAGATATTTGGACTTAGTTGAACTCTCTGTCTGCATAAAGTAGAAAATTAGTTTAGCACTTATCGCTTACATTGATATACTTCTACAAGTTATTGTGACATTCACATTGAATGGTTTTAACCATTCTAAGTGTTTCCTTGGTCCTATTTCAGATATGGCTGAACAGGAAGAAGTTTGAATTACTCCAAGTGGGAGTTCTCGAAGTCAAGGAAGGGGACAATGTAAAAGAGTACATCGTCGCATGACTTATTTCTATAATGATCCAGACTCGGAGCCTGAAGTCATCAGGAATGTCCCAAGGGCGAGACAAAAGGAGTTAAGGGATCGGAGGGCTGAACGAAGGGAAAAAGAAAAGAAATTTAGGGAATTTAAGGAATTTAAAATGGGCCCTGATGTTTCCATTCCTGAACATGTACACATTTTCAGTTAAAAAGGGCTGAATAGGCTAATTACGTAGAAATTACTAATTGGGAAGCATTAGCTATTTTAGCGGACTCTCTTCGAGAGCCTTCGGGTGAAATTTTAACTGAGATTTATCATGATATTTGGCCCAGTGCACCTTTTAGTGTGTATGTGCAAGAGTTAGTTTTCGATTGGTACATGTATGTCCTAGAAAACATGTAAATTGTTATTGTATGTTTTATCTCAATGAAATTTAAATTATGTTCTTGTCTCACCAGTTACGTACAATGTTTATCATTTTTTTGTAATGGATTGAGACTTGAAATAAAGTACACACTAAGAAGTGATTTTAATATTAATTAAAATATTTAGATATAGATGATGAATGGAAACGTAGTGACCGTTTGATTCTATACTAAATGTAGAATTAATATTATAATTAATTTACTTGAGTATGTAATCACATGCATAAATTCTCTGAGGTATATATTGATGAGTTAAACTTGTAATATTGTCTCTAATAACATACATGGCATCGAAAAGTATCATTACTGACTTGAACAAGGGTGACAAACTGAATGGTGAAAATTACGATATCTGGAATCGTAAGATGTGTTATGTACTCGAAGAGCAAGATACTCTTGAAAGTATTAACCATGTTATGAGTCACCTAGAGGAGGGTAACACTGCCAACACAAGAGGGATCTGGAAACTTACAAAATTTGGAAGAAGAAAGATTCCACTGCACGTGGAATTATTATAAGTTCTGTTATTGATGATCTCATCCATGAATGTGAGCAATTTCCTACTGCTCAAGCCATGTTGGCACATTTAAGAGAGGCATATGGGGGTATGACTGTGACTCGCCTTCGACAGCTGACAACCAAGTTTGACACGTATAAAAAGCTTCATGATCACAGTGTCAAGCAACATCTAAGGGTGATGTCAAATATGATTGCTCAACTCAAAAGTGTTGGCCATGCTCTCTCTGATGAGCAGTAGGTTCAGGCAGTGATTCGGTCCCTTCCCAATAATTGGGAACATCTGAAGGTTAACTTGACCCACAATGATAGCATCAAAACTTTTGCTGATGTTTCCCGTCATGTGGAGCTTGAAGATGAGTGGCTTGGTGCTGCTAAAGCTATACCTAATTCCATTGTGGAAAAATCAAGTGGTACAAAGAGATCAAGCTTCAAGCGCAAGAGAAACTGGAAAAATGACAGAAAGGGTAAGGAGACCGGAGAAGGATCCTCCAAGAAAAAAAACAAGCCAAATTCCAAGAAAGGAAAACGGTTCTATAAGAAGAAAGACAAGATCAAGATGAAGTGCTACAATTGCCAAGTCCCAGGAAACTTTGCTCGCGAGTGCACTGAGTCGAAAAAGGTAGCATTTCAAAATGCATCTCTTAGTGCTATATATGTTTCTAGCATTGTTTTACTAACTTAATCTTATCCTGTGTGGATTGTAGACTCAGGGGCCACCGACCATGTGAGCCGTGATAGATAAGCGTTCATAGAGTTTCGTCGACTTTCACCTGGATCAAAGCATGTATATGTGGGAAATAATGCAAAGCTTGAAGTCAAAGGGATAGGCACTTGCAGAATGGACATGCGTGGTGGCCGATCTTTGATGTTGCATGATGTCCTGTATGTTCCAGAAATTCGACGAAACTTAGTCTCTGTTTCTGTTCTTCTAGATTTATATTTCAATTTGAACTTTAGTCGCAGTGGTCTTAGAATTACTCAAGACAATGTTTTTTATGGTTTTGGATATCGTTATGATGGTTTTATTGTGTTAGATTGTAATCCTTCTACGTATAACTATTATGTTGACCGTTGTGTTATGTCATGTTATTCTAATAACAATGATGTTGATGTTATTACATGGCATGCAAGATTAGGTCACATAGGGCAGGATCGAATGAATAGATTGGCTAAGGAAGGACATTTGGGTTCTTTCTCTAAAATTGAAATGCCAACTTGTGAAAATTGTCTTGCCGGAAAGATTACACGTAAACCATTTGGAAAGGCTAAGAGAGCCGATTTCCATTGCAATTAATTCATTCTGATATCTGTGGTCCAATGAATGTGAGGGCTAGGTCTGGTGCTTTATATTTCATTATGTTCATTGATGATTTCACGCGCTTTGGTTGTGTCTATTTGATTTCTCATAAATCTGAAGCACTTGTATACTTTAAGAAATTTTTGAATGAAGTTGAGAATCAATTAGACAAAAGGATTAAGACCCTAAGAACCGATAGAGAGCGTGAATATCTTTCAAAAGAATTTGAAGAATTGTGCAATGAAAAGGAAATCACCGGAAAGTTAACTATTCCGTACACACCTCAACAAAATGGTGTAGCAGAAAGGAGGAATAGAACACTACTGGACATGATAAGGTCCATGATGGCGCAGGTAAATTTACCTATCTCCTTTTGGGGAGATGTGTTATTGACTGCAACTTACATATTGAACAAAGTGCCTTCTAAATCAGTTTCTTCCACTCCTTATGAGCTATGGACTGATCATAAACCAAAGTTAAAGGATTTACGACCTTAGGGTTGTGCTGCATATGTAAAAGATTCTTTTAGCAAGTTTGGTAAATTAGGTCCAAAGGGCAAGAAATGTATCTTTATAAGATATTCAGAACACTCCAAAGGGTATGTGTTCATTGGTGAATTAGAGGATGGAAGTGTTAGTGAGATTGAATCACGAGATGTCACATTTCTGGAAAATGATTTTCCAAAGAAGGGCGAGGTAAAGAATAGTGAGCCTCTTTATGAAATGTTGAACTCAGATAGTCAGCAAGTGTCTTCTGACATAGTTGATAATCAAATTGATCAAGATCCTATTCTTGATCCGAGTGGGAGTGGGAACTCTCAATCCCAAAATCCTTCTAGCGAACCTAAATTTCAACTACGAAAGAGTGCCAGGAAAAATATACCCAAACGTACTTATGAAATTGAAGATTATATTTTCTTGGTGTCTCCCATAGAAATGGATGAGCCAAAGTCTGTGACTGAGGCTTTATCAAGCCCTGGAAAAGATGAGTGGATGAAAGCAATGAAAGAAAAATTAGAGTCCATGAAAACCAACAAAGTCTGGGATCTAGTTGACCTTCCGCCTGGGCGTAGATCCATTGGGAGCAAATGGGTTCTCAAAGTCAAACACAAAGCGGATGGGACAATAGAAAGATACAAGGCACGATTGGTGGCAAAAGGCTTTACTCAAGAAGCTGGAATAGATTATGAGGAAACATTTTCACCAGTTGTGAAGTTTACCTCAATTCTCTTACTTTTGGCTATTGTTGCATGTTTGGATTTGGAATTACATCAAATGGACGTGAAGACAGCTTTTCTCAATGGAGAACTGAACGAAGAAATCTACATGGAACAACCTATAGGCTTCATCGTTAAAGGCCAAGAAAAGAAGGTCTGTAAATTGAAAAGATTTATTTATGGTCTGAAGCAATATTCAAGGCAATGGTATTTGAGATTTCACAAGGAGGTGATCTCATATGATTTCACCATGATCAATGAAGACCATTGCATTTATGTGAAGAAGTCCAATGGGATATTTGTAATTCTTTCTCTTTATGTGGACGATATTTTATTGGCCGAAAACAATTTGGAGTATTTGAAAACTGTCAAGTCATGGCTTTCAAAGTCTTTTGACATGAAAGATATGGGCGAGGCAGAGTATATCCTTGGATCCAAAGAGACCGTTCCTAAAACTTATTGAGTCTATCTCAAGAAACTTATATAAAGAAAATCTTGGAGCGTTTTCGCATGAATAGTTGCAAATCCATGGATACTCCTATAGCGAGAGGTGAAAAATTTAAGCCTTGAAATGTGTCCCCAGACTGAAAATGAAAAGGAAGACATGTCTCGAGTTCCATATTCAAGTTCTGTCGGGAGCCTGATGTACGCTATGATGTGTACTCGCCCAGAAATTTGTTATGCTGTATGTCTGGTTAGCAGGTATCAATCCAATCCTGGAAGAGATCATTGGAAAGCTGTGAAGAGAATTTTCAGATACCTGAAGGGAACTGCAAATTATTCACTATGTTATAGTGGAAATGATTTATACTTGAGAGGATATACAGATGTTGATTGGGCTGGTGATCGGAATGATAGAAAATCAACATCCGGTTATGTCTTCTTACTTAATGATGGTGCTATATCATGGAAAAGTAAGAAACAAACCTGCACATCCCTTTCAACTATGGAAGCTGAGTTCGTGGCTTGTGTGTCTGCAGTACAAGAAGCTGTTTGGTTGAAGAGATTCTTTGGGCATTTAAATATTACAAAGAACTCTCAGAGTCCCATGACTCTATATTGTGATAGTCAAGCAACTACTGCATATATAAAAGATCCTAAGTATCACAGCAAGACCAAACACATTGACATCAAGTATAACTTTGTAAGAGACATGGTAGCAAGTGGAGCGATAAATTTACACTATGTTCCTACGCGAAGCATGATAGCTGATCCTTTTACAAAGGCGATATCTAGAGACCTGTTTGAGAAACATGTTATGGCTCTAGGTTTGCGAAGGATATGAACATATTTATGTATCGTAAAATGACTTTAGTATTATAATATGCTCATCAATATTTGACTCTTAAATTTTTCTTATATCTCGTATGCATGTGATGAATGCTTTGTTGATAAAGTGTGTCGAACAAGTCGCGAGATTGGCTCTCTCACACGAGCAATCGCCTCTTGCATTAAGAATCGTGAAGAGATGAGACCTTATAAAACCTTGGATAATTCAAGGTTATATTTACTTGAAGAGGTCATTCTTGACAACTTACGAATTTCACTATTCGAATATGACTTGTTTTGTAAGCCAGATACGAGTTTCTCTAAGAAGATGGTTTGAGGATTATTGAATTGAGAAACTCGGGTTAGACACTTGAAGGTGTCTAGACCAAGATATGTACTGTGTCCTATGAAGAATAAGACGAACGCGCCAATATAAGGTGAGAACACCGTAACATGTGTTTCATACCACATGTGTTATCGACCAATGGGATAATGGAAGAACGAGTCCCTGCTTCTTCATTGTGTGAGATCCCAAAGAAGTTACATTAACTTTTATTGGAATACCCATTGAACTTTTACTGTTTCTTGAAGTTCCAATCAGTATTGCAACTTTAGCATGTTACTAATAGCCATGAGTGATTCGGCAATGCAGTGCATTGTTGGACTTTAAGCATTGGGCTTAAAGACTTTAAGCATTGGGCTTAAAATTTTAAGAGTGTGAATTGGGAAATGGTGGGAAATAAAAGGAGGGAAATGAAAATTTGAATCAAGTGAGCTTTTGTCATGAACTTTGTACCACATTGGTGAAAGACAACTACACTTGTGTGTATAAATATATGATCACTTCTTAGAGCTCTTAAAAGGAGTTGAAGAGGATGTATCCTCGCGCCATCGTCGTCGCTCGCTCGGCTCGTCTTCGGCTTCGACTTCGGCTTTGGATATTAATTAAATGTCAGTTAGTTCATTAACGGAATTAACTGAAATCCAAAAACGTTGCCTTTGCTGAACGTTGTTTTCCTTCCTGAACAGACATCACACCTCTTCCAATAATTGCCTATAGATTCTGAGGCATGGCTTCTTTTTCCACTCACTGAAAAAATTGAGAATTTCATTCTGAATACTGCATTCCACTTCGCAGTCTCCCTCTCTCTCTCTCAAATTTGTAAGTGTGAGTTTGCTCCGTTCTTTGAGTTTGTTGGTATCCTGTAGTTTGTATTGCCACTGTTGCAAGAAGGTTATTCCGTTTCATCCTGGGAGGATTTAATCCATTACCTTGGTAACCTGTGAGGGGGTTAAAATTCCTTAAGGACACACAAGGAAATTGTGGACTCGGAATATTTCTTATCGTTTTTATATTTTCTGTTTCTTTTAACAGTTCTTCTGATTTTCTAGTTTTAACACAGAGGCGATAATAAGCTTAAGGAATTTTAAATTAACGTTTCTGTGGTGAAATTTATATTGAATTGTTATATGTATTTGGTTTGGAGACTAAAGCCTGTGCTTTTTACTCCAATAATTGTTCTGTCCGGTTTAAAGTATATCAAAACTTTACCGGACTAAAAAACGTACGGGTTTCAAGTATATAAAAACTTCACAATTGTTACGTATTGTATGTTTGGTTTGGTATTCAGTTTGAAGATATCAAAATTTCACTGATTTAGCAAAGTTCTGTTTTGTTTCCAACTTAACAGAAACATGACAAATGAAAACCAAACTAATGGAAGTACTGCTGGAATGGGTGCTTCATCGAGTGTTGCTGCTTCGTCAAGACCAGCACATACAATGGCACCGGCAGAAAAACCCGGGAAATTTTCCGGTACAGACTTCAAGCGTTGGCAGATGAAGATATTTTTCTATCTAACTACGCTAAGCCTGCAATGTTACATTAAGGGGGATGTTCCAGTCATTGGAGAAGATACTCCTGAGGCTGGACGATTTGTGGTAATTGAAGCATGGAAACACTCTGATTTCTTATGCATAAATTACATTTTAAGTTGTTTGGAGGATGTCTTGTATAATGTTTATAGTGTCATGGAAACTTCAAAAGAGTTATGGAACGCTCTTGAGAAAAAGTACAAGACCGAGGATGCTGGACTTAAGAAGTTCGTTGCTGCAAAATTTTTGGAGTTTAAAATGATTGACACCAGGTCGGTCATCACTCAAGTCCAAGAATTACAAGTCATCGTGCATGACCTCCTTGCTGAAGGTATGGTCATAAATTAGGTGTTTCAAGTTGCTGCCTTCATTGAAAAGTTACCTCATTTTTGGAAGGACTTTAAGAACTACTTGAAGCACAAGCGCAAAGAGATGGCACTTGAGGATCTAATTGTTCGTCTAAGGATAGAAGAAGACAACAAAAATGCTGAAAAGAAGTCACGAGGCTACTCGACAATAATGAGAGCTAACATTGTTGAGGAAGCACCGGGAAATAAAAAGAAGAGAAAGCAGGGATCTGGACCAAAGAATTACCCGAACAAGAAGAAGTTCAAAGGTAGTTGTCACAACTGTGGAAAGCCCGGACATAAGTCCATAGATTGCCTCGCTCCAAAGAAAGAGTCACAAAAGAAGAAGAATCAAGCAAATGTGGGTGAAGTGGAGGACTTGTGTGCCATGTTGTCTGAATGCAACTTGGTAGGAAATCCAAGAGAGTGGTGGATTGATTCTGGTGCCACCCGTCATATTTGTGCAAACAAGGATTTATTCTCTTCTTATGCTCCCGCAGGACTCAAACAAACTCTTTTCATGGGAAATTCATTTACGGCCAAGATCGAGGGAATTGTCAAGATTGCATTGAAGATTACATCCGGAAAAATTGTGACTTTAAATCAAGTTCTCCATGTTCCAGAAATTCGCAAGAATTTAGTATCTACAGCACTTCTTGTCAAAAATGGATTTAAGTGTGTATTTGTTTCCAATAGTGTTGTTTTAAGTAAGAATGATATGTATGTAGGCAAAGGTTACCTGAATGAGGGCCTTTTTAAGCTAAATGTAATAGCTATTCCTATCAATAAAGTTGAAGCTTCTTCTTACTTAGTTGAGTCAAACACTTTATGGCATGCACGCTTAGGCCACGTCAACTTCAAAACATTACGGAAAATGATTAATTTGGAAGTATTGCCAAAATTTGATTGCATTAACTCAAAATGTCAAATCTGTGTGGAATCAAAGTATGATAAGCATCCGTATAAGTCTGTCGAAAGTAATTCAAGTCCTTTAGATTTAATTCACACAGATATTTGTGACATGAAATCAACGCCATCTCGCAATGGAAAAAAGTATTTCATCACTTTTATTGACGATAGTACGAGATATTGCTATGTTTACTTACTAAGTAGTAAAGATGAAGCAATTAATGCATTCAAGCAATACAATAATGAAGTTGAAACACAACTTAACAAAAAGATCAAAATGATAAGAAGTGATAGGGGTGGAGAATATGAATCTCCTTTTGAACAAATATGTTTGGAAAATGGCATTATTCACCAAACAACTGCCCCGTACTCTCCTCAATCTAACGGAATTGCGGAAAGAAAGAATCGAACATTAAAGGAGATGATGAATGCCTTGTTAATAAGTTCTGGTTTACCACAGAACTTGTGGGGGGAAGCTATACTTACAGCAAACCGAATAATCAACCGTGTACCCCACAGTAAAACACAGTCCATCCCGTACGAAAAGTGGAAAGGAAGAAAACCCAGCTTGAAATACTTCAAAATGTGGGGGTGTTTAGCTAAATTACAAGTTCCTAAGCCTAAAAGGGTGAAGATAGGTTCGAAAACGGTTGATTGTGTATTTATTGGATATGTAACCAATAGCAAGGCATATCAGTTTCTGGTTCATAAATCAGAAAATCCTGAGATCCACGTTAATACGATAATAGAATCAGACAACGCTGAATTCTTTGAAACTATTTATCCATATAAAAAGGGAAGTGAATCGTC
>ML361769.1:0-18884 GCA_005239505.1 Nicotiana paniculata | reverse complement strand
CTTCTTATATGGTGATCTGGAGGAAGAAATTTACATGAACCAACCTGAAGGATTTGTGGTTCCGGGAAAAGAAAAGAAGGCGTGCCGACTTGTTAAGTCCCTTTACGGACTAAACAAGCACCCAAGCAATGGCATGCGAAATTTGACCAAACAATGTTGTCAAATGGCTTTAAGATTAATGAATGTGATAAATGTGTTTACATTAAGAACATTCCAAATCATATAGTCATTGTTTGCTTATATGTTGATGATATGCTAATAATGAGCAAAGACATTGCCGACATTCAAGCTACTACGCATATGCTTGCTAGTAAGTTTGATATGAAAGACTTAGGAGTTGTCAATGTAATTCTAGGAATTAAAATCCAGAAGACTCCTCAGGGTCTGGCTTTGTCCCAATCACATTACGTGAAAATGGTACTTGAAAAATTCAAATACTTGGAATTTAGAAGTGCAAAAACTCCAATTGACTTAAGCCATTATCTTGTAAAGAATAAAGGTGAAAGTGCGTCTCAATTGGATTATGCTCGTGTACTGGGAAGCTTAATGTATATCATGAATTGTACACGTCCTGATATAGCTTGTGCAATAAGTAAACTTAGTCGATTCACAAATAATCCCAACAAACATCACTGGGTGGCAATGAAACGAGTTCTGGGATATTTGGAATATACCCAAGATTACGCTTTGCACTACAATAAATATCCTGCGGTTATCGAAGGATATAGTGATGCAAATTGGATAACCGGCTCAACAGAAACAAAGTCCATAAGTGGATATGTTTTTACTGTTGGCAGTGGAGTAGTATCTTGGAAGTCTTCCAAGCAGACGTGCATCGCTCGCTCTACAATGGAATCAGAGTTTATAGCTTTGGATAAGGCCGGTGAAGAAGCTGAATGGCTTCGAAACTTCTTAGAAGACATTCCGTTCTGGCCAAAACCTTTGGCTCCTATATGCATACATTGCGATAGTGAGGCTGCAATAGGAAGGGCAGGGAGCGTTATGTATAACGGAAAGTCTCGTCATATACGGCGAAGACATAACACCGTTAGACAACTACTTTCTAGTGGAATTATCACTATTGATTATGTAAGATCAAAGGATAATGTGGCGGATCCGCTTACAAAAGGCTTAACTAGAGAGGGAGTTGAGAAATCATCTAAGGGAATGGGACTATGGCCGAGGACAAGTCATCATGGCGGTAACTCTACCTAGAATGTTGGATATTCCGAGATCTAGGTTCAAGGAGCTCAAACAAAGTTGTGATTGACCGGTTCAAGATTGTCAAAGTAAATTTTTTTTTTTGGTCCCTTCTAGTGATGAAGACAATGTATAGTAACAAGGATAGAACTTTACACGTTCTTTAATGATTACCTAAGTTTGAAGTGGTGTTAATCTAAAAGATTACACGTTTAGGAATCACCTATGTAAGTGTGAAGTGAAGCCGCTTCAATGAGAATTCTGTAAGGCCAATTCTCTACGCACTTATAAAACCAGGTGGTGTTCATGGCTGAAACGAACACAACAATGAGAACCAAAAGACGGTTAAGGGTTGGTTGTGTGACATATGGTTGTCTAGGTATACACTAAAGTTCGATGATTCAAAGATATCAAATCTACGATTGACCGAGTATATCCGACATATGTCCACTACGGAAAATTCAAAGGGAAACCTACTTATCCAGATGCAATTAATCCTTACTTACAAATCACACAACATTTATCTATGATCATTCTTGTTACAGCCATTCCCATTCATGTGGGGGATTGTTGGACTTTAAGCATTGGGCTTAAAGACTTTAAGCATTGGGCTTAAAAGCTTAAGAGTGTGAATTGAGAAATGGTGGGAAATAAAATGGAGGGAAATGAAAATTTGAATCAAGTGAGCTTTTGTCATGAACTTTGTACCACATTGGTGAAAGACAACTACACTTGTGTGTATAAATATAGGATCACTTCTTAGAGCTCTTAAAAGGAGATGAAGAGGATGTATCCTCGCGCCGTCGTCGTCGCTCGCTCGGCTCGACTTCGGCCTCGGCTTCGGCTTCGAATTTGGATTTGGATTTGGATTTGGAAAATGATCGATCGATAAGATTATTTTTTTGGACAAAGTTTATTTAATAATTAATTAAATGCCAGTCAGTTCATTAACGGAATTAACTGAAATCCAAAAATGCTGCCTTTGCTGAACGTTGTTTTCCTTCCTGAACAGACATCACACCTCTTCCAATAATTGCCTATAAATTCTGAGGCATGGCTTCTTTTTTCACTCACTGAAAAAATCGAGAATTTCATTCTGAATATTGCATTCTACTTCGCAGTCTCTCTCTCTCTCTCAAATTTGTAAGTGTGAGTTTGCTCCGTTCTTTGAGTTTGTTGGTATCCTGCAGTTTGTATTGCCGCTGTTGCAGGAAGGTTATTCCGTTTCATCTTGGGAGGATTTAATCCATTACCTTGGCAACTTGTGAGGGGGTTAAAATTTCTTAAGGACACACAAGGAAATTGTGGACTCGGAATATTTCTTATCGTTTATATATATTCTGTTTCTTCTAACAGTTCTTCTGATTTTCTAATTTTAACACAGAGGCGATAATATGCATGTCTAGGAAAGCAGTTGATTTGGAATGGAAAGATTCGAGTAGAAAGGGAAGACAAATAAATAATTTTTTTTGTAAGTTAACTTGTATTCATAGGTCGACCATTACACTTACCATGAGGGTATCAAATGTAATTATGAATGCAAAGTTAAACATGAACTCGAGTTCACCTCTTTCGAGGTTGAGGTATTAAATAACTAGCTACTGGAGTAGCAGGTGATGTCTGGGGTATTGCGAGTAATAAGATCCTCATGTAAGTAGTAAATCCCTTCCGCATGTGATTAGATTTCTACATAGAGCTGTTAAACAACCTTAAAGGATTTAAAAATATAATGGCTCTTAATGCTCGCAGGTCGCATGAACTATTTGCCGGTATGAATTATGTGTGTTGTTTTCACGGTAGTTACTAGTTTGGATCTAGTCCACCTGTGCGAAGTGGGAGATGTTGGATATAAGGTTTGGGTCGTGGGTCGCTCATGTGGACTGACCCGACCCGTTTTAAAAGAGATTAAACCTAAGGAGGTTACTAAAGTAAGTTTTATTAACTCCTAAAAAAAAACCACCGCACTTTATTTTTTGAGAAACGTGAGAACGTGGAGTGGTGGTTTTCATGGGTAGTTTTTTCCTCTATTCCTCTTCTATATATCTGTTCTAAAGAAGAACGATCAAGGGTGAAAAAACTTTATCTTCTTCTCCCAACATAAAAAAAAAACACACACACACAAAAAAAGAAGGAAGGCTTTTAGTTTGTGAATTAAACTTTGTTTCCTGGTGATTCAAAGTTCGACTTTGGAAAATTCTTTTGGTGATGAGTTCAACTGTTTCCGCTGCGTCAATAAGATACACAACTCGTTGTTCTTGCCCCTCGTTATTAATCTGACACATCAGAAGAAGCTATAAAATACCATCAGATGCTATACATAGTCCAGAATGAAAAAAAAAATACTAGTTTCCAATGAAGAAAGATCTACTCCATTTTGAAGAACTGCAGAATAACAGAACCACAGTTTAAGTGCTAATGCAGAGTGAAAGAATATATTGTCTGTTTTTCAAAATAAGTGCACCATTTCGAACTCATACTAGTGCATATGGAAAAGAATGCAAAAGGGCAGGCATCTGGATCAATCGATTTGATATCTATGAATCACATGCTTGATCTCTATTTGACTTCCATCCAGTCTTTAATCTTAATATCTAACATTATCCAAATTTCACCGGATTTTCAATTCCCTCGGTACAAATTATGGAGCTCAAGAGTTTCAATATTTAGATCCTCTCACAGATTTTAAATCCAGTTATCCAGTGTATACCTATAAGAAACTCAACTTCTGGTGAGTGTATACACAGCTACAGGTATTACTATAAATAACCTTTGAGACTGTTTCAAATTATTTATAGATTTGACACGTATATTTTAATTCTAATCACCAAATAAATACGTTGGAATGTCTTATGAGTAAATTTATCACACTGTGTCACTATAAAACATGAATTGAGATACAATCAGCTAACAAAAACCATAACAAGTAATTAGACACTAAATTCTGAATCAGTATGAAAAAATATTTACATGCAAATGTGTGAAGTTTCCTATAAAAATTAAAATTACAAGCATTTCATATAAAGCATGAGAGAAACTTGCAAAGAAGTATGAAACATCATGTTTATCTGGTACAACAGAGGTACTCTGCCACAGGTTCAGCAATGCATCAGCTAAATTCCAGATTCCTCCAATAGCTTAAGGATACTGTGTTCGGGCGCGCTGATTGACGGAAGAATAACACGATTCATGGGTGGTCTAGGCCTTGTTCCAGCTGTCTCAGGCTCTGCAGTTGTTCCTTCCTGCATAACTGGAATATCTGCCCTTCTTCTAACTGCAGACACTCGCTCCTTCCATATTCTTCCATCCTGTGAGTGACACAACGTGTAAGCTCCCAGTTAGAAGTCCTAAGAAGTAGATATACAGGTACAGAAAGGAGCTAGAGAGACAACGCAACAATTTCTTGAGAAATACAAAGTAATTATGTTGTTCTCTCAAACAAGATAAATTAAATGCTTCATTGGTTTTGATAAACCTGTAACGACCCGGCCAGTCGTTTTGAGAGTTATAGCCCCGGTCCCCTGTTTACTGCTTTCCCCGTGTCTTCTTCTGCTTATGTGTCTCGGCGGGAGGTGTTGGTTGTGGTTTTGGAGTGTTTTGGGACACTTAGTTCCTAAACAGAAGCTTAAGTCTTAGGATTTTGACCGTAGTCGGAACTGTGTGAAGACGACTCTGTAATAAAGTTACGTCGGCTCCGTTAGCTCCGTTGGGTGATTTTGGACTTAGGGGCGTGTCCGAATAGTGTTTTGGAGATTTGTAGCTCATTTAGGCTTGAAATAGCGAAAGTCGAAGTTTTGGAGATTTTGACCGGTAGTGGACTTTTTGATATCGGGGTTGGATTCCAATTTCGGAAGTTGGAGTAGATCCGTAAGGTTGAATATGACTTGTGTCCAAAATTTGGGATCAATCGGATGTGGTTTGGTAGGTTTCGGCATTAGTTGTAGAAATTGGAAGTTTCAAGTTCATCAAGTTTAAATCGGAGGGTGAATTATGTTTTTAGCGTTGTTTGGTGTGATTCAAGGGCTCGACTAAGTTCGTATGGTATTTTCGGACTGGTTGGTATGTTTGGTTGAGGTCCCGGCGGCCTCGGGTGTGTTTCGGATGCTTAACGGATGAAATATTGGACTTATGCAATTTCTGAAGTTTTCTGGTGTTTTGGCACCTGCGGTGCGGTGGGGAGACTGCAGGTGCGGGATCGCGCATGCGGCAGACCAAGCGCAGAAACGGAGTTGGGAGACTCGGTCAGGGATCACAGGTGCAAGGGAAGTACCGCATCTACGATGCACGCAGATGCGCCTAAGGGACCGCAGGCGCGGAGGAGGACCGCAGAAGCGGACAGTGTTCCGCAGGCGCGACCCAAGGATCGCAGAAGCGGACCCTGAGTTTTTAAGTGGAATCCGCACCTGCGAGGGGAATTCAACAGGTGCGGTGGCGCAGGTGCGATGGCACGTCCGCAGATGCGGAAGAACCGGGCAGAAAAGGGGAAATTCGAGGGTTTGACTCCTATTTCAATTTTGGGACTTTGAGAGCTCGGTGTGAGGCGATTTTTTGAGGTTTCTTCGAGAAGATTGTTGGGGTAAGTGATTCTAACTCAGATTGGGCTATATTTCATGAATCTATTGCTATTTACATATTAGGGATTTGAGTTGGAAATTTGGGGGAAAATGGTAGAAACTTCATAGGCTATAATTTTGAGTTTTGGAAGACGATTTGAGGTCGGATTCGAGTAATTCTTATATGGTTAGACTCGTGAGTGAATGAGTGTTCGTATTTTGTGACTTTTACCCGATTCCGAGACATAGGCCCGGGAGGCTTTTTTGGGACAATTTCCTAATTTCTCATTGTAGCTTAGATTTCATTGACTAGATTAGCGGTACTTCGGGAGTTCTCCCTGTACATTTACTTTTGAGACTACGAGGCGGTACCTCGAGAGTTCTCCCTGCATATTTTACTTTTGGGACTACGAGACGGTATCTAGGGAGATACCTTGGTGCTTTTTTCTGCACGTTGTTCTATTATTTCATTGTGTTTTCCTTTGTTGAACTCTAGCTTCTTATTATACTGCTGCTTTTATTATTATATACCAGTGGGCCTGACCTGACCTCGACACTACTCGACCGAGGTTAGGCTCGGCACTTACTGGGTACCACTTGTGGTGTACCCATGCTACTCTTATGCACATATTTTGTGTGCAGACTCATGTGCTCGTCATCAGCCACATTACCAGTGAGTTCGAGACAGCTTTTGGAGACTTCAAGGTATATCTGTCGCTTCCGCAGATCTCGGAGTCCCCTTCTATTCTTCCCCGTGTCAAACATTTTCTGTATTTGCTTTTACTAGACTCCGGTGTATAAAGATATTATTTCCTTTTTGTATCTTGTGACTCATGATATTCCGGGTTTTGGGAAAGCTGTGTACGTTAGTGTTTTGGTTATTGTACATGTCGAGCAACATCGTTATTGATCATTCAGTATCTATTGCAGTTAGGAGTTAAGCTTTGCTTTCATTATTGGTATTTTATGTAAATTGTTAGGCTTACCTAGTCGTAGAGATTAGGTGCCATCACGACGTGTTTCGGAGGGATATTTGGGTCGTGACAAGTTGGTATCAGAGCTCTAGGTTCATAGGAGTCGTGAGTCACAAGTTGGTTTATTAGAGTCTCGCGGATCGGTACGGAGACGTTCGTACTCATCTTCGAGAGGCTATGGAACTATTAGGAACAATCATACTTCTTTTTGATTCCTTGTCGTGCGAGTTATTGGCATCAAATTCTAAACTTCTCTATTATATACTTTCTCACAGATGGTGAGGACCCGTACCGGAAAATCTGACGACTAGGCACCCGCGCCCCCTGCTAGAGCTGCCAGAGGCCGAGGCCGGGGTAGAGGACGACCATGCAATGCAGCCAGAGCACCCACGCGAGCTGCGACCGAGGAGCCCCCAGTAGCTCCAGCTAGAGGGCAGGCATCAGAGGTGGCTATTGCTGCACCAACACTCTAGGAGACTCCAGCCTAGTTCATGAGCATGTTCAGCACCTTAGCTCAGGCTGGATTGATTCCATTAGCTCCCGCCACATCTCAGGCCGAGGGAGGGGCACAGACTCCCGTAGCCTGTACTCCTGAGCAGAGGGTCCAAGTTGATCAGGCCCCAGAGTTCATCCCTATACAACCAGTAGCTCCGGTTCAGCACGAGAATAGGACAGCCGCTTCTGAGGTGGAGCGACTCAGACTTGAGAGGTACAAGAAGTACCGCCCACCTACCTTCATCGGATTGGCTGCAGATGATGCCCAGGGTTTTCTGGAGGAGTGTCATCGTATTCTCAGTACTATGGGCGTAACGGAGACGAGTGGGGTTTCTTTTACCACCTTCCATCTTTGAGGAGCAGCCTATCGGTGGTGGCGTGCTTATGAGTTGAGCAGTTCGGACGAGGCAGCCTCACTTACATGGACTCAGTTCTAGGACATGTTTTTGAGAGAGTATGTCCCTCAAAGCCTCAGGGACTCATGGCGCGCGGAGTTTGAGCAACTGCGCTAGGGTGCTATGACTGTGCCAGAGTATGCAGTCTGTTTCAGTGATTTGGTCCGACATGCACCGACCTTGGTTGCCACAGTTCGAGAGAGGGTTCGACATTTTATTGAGGGACTCCACTAAGCATCCAGATCAGTATGGCCAGGGAGTTGGAGATGAATATTTCTTATCAGCAGGTTGTGAGTATTGCCAGGAGATTGGAGGGCATGCTTGCCCGAGACGGAAAGGAGAGAGAGGCCAAGAGGTCTCAAGAGTCTGGCACGTACAATGGTACTCGTGCCCCAGCTGCAGTACGACATGGTAGGGGTTATGATGTCGCCCCGTTCTTTCAGCTCTTTCAGCCCCTTCTAGGCCCCAGTAGCCTTATTATGCACCGCCAGTATCTAGTGCGCCTCCTGCTCGGGGTGCTTTTAGCGGCCAGTCCAGCAGACCTGGCTTGAGTCAGTCACAGCAGCCACACCCTTCGAGGGGTTGTTTTGTGTGGCGACACTCGCCATATGGTGAGGGATTGCCCCAGACTTAGGAGGGGTGCACCTCCATAGACTTCTCAGCCACCACGTGCTCCATCGGGTCCTCAGGCTATGATTCAGCACTAGCTACCGCCCCACCTGCTCAGCCAGCTCGAGGTGGAGGTCAGGGAGGTCGAGGTCGCCCTAGAGGGGGAGGCCAGACCAGGTATTATACTCTTTCGGCTTGTACAGAGGCAGTTGCTTCCGACTCTGTCATTACAGGTATTGTTCCAGTCTGTCATAGAGATGTGTCGGTATTATTTGACCCAGGCTCTACGTATTCCTATGTGTCCTCTTATTCCACCCACACTTGGGCGTATCTCTGGATTCTTTGAGTTCCCTTGTTTATGTGTCTACTTTTGTGGGAGATTCTCTTGTTGTGGACGTGTATCGGTCGTTTTTTATTGCTCTTATGGTTTTGAGACCAGAGCCGATTTATTATTGTGAGAATGCACGGGAGAAAAATCTATTATTGATTAATATTGTATGTTACAATAAGCCCTATTTATATGTATACATAACACATAACCTACTCCTATTACATAAGGGACTAGGACTAATTACATACATTCACATCTACTCCTATTACATAAGGGACTAGGACTAATTACATACACACATAACTATTCTAACACTCCCCCTCAAGCTGGTGCATATAAATCATATGTACAGAGCTTGTTACATATATAGTTAATATGAGGATCAGTGAGGGACTTGGTGAAAATATCTGCAAGCTGATCATTCAACTTCACAAACTTTGTAGCAATATCTCCCGAGAGTATCTTTAAAAGGGGAGGATGTAACGACCCGGCCGGTCGTTTTGAGAGTTATAACCCCGATCCCCTGTTTAATGCTTTCCCCGTGTCTTTTTCTGCTTACGTGTCTCGCCGAGAGGTGTTGGTTGAGGTTTCAGAGTGTTTGGGACACTTAGTCCCTAAACGGAAGCTTAAGTCTTAGGATTTTGACCGTAGTCGGAACTGTGTGAAGACGACTCCGGAAGAGTTGCGTCGGTTTCGTTAGCTCTGTTAGGTGATTTTGAACTTAGGGGCGTGTTCGGATTGTGTTTTGGAGGTCTTTAGCTCATTTAGGCTTGAAATGACGAAAGACGAAGTTTTGGAGATTTTGACCGATAGTGAACTTTTTGATATCGGGGTTGGATTCCAATTCCGGAAGTTGGATAGGTCCGTAATGTTGAATATGACTTGTGTGCAAAATTTGGGGTCAATCGGATGTGGTTTGGTAGGTTTCGGCATTAGTTGTAGAAATTGGAAGTTTCAAGTTCATCAAGTTTGAATCGGAGGGCGAATTGTGTTTTTAGCGTTGTTTGGTGTAATTCAAGGACTCGACTAAGTTCGTATGGTGTGTTAAGACTGGTTGGTATGTTTGGTTGAGATCCCAAGGGCGTCGGGTGTGTTTCGGATGCTTAGCGGATGAAATATTGGACTTATGCAATTGCTGAAGTTTTCTGGTTTCTAGTGTTTCGCACCTGCGGTGGGGAGACCGCAGGTGCGGGATCGAATGTCCGGCAGATCAAGCGCAAAAGCAGAGTTGACGGTTTGATTCTAATCTCGATTTTGGGACTTTGAGAGCTCGGTGTGACGCGATTTTTCGACGTTTCTTCGAGAAGATTGTTGGGGTAAGTGATTCTAACTCGGATTGGGCTATATTTCATGAATTTATGGCTATTTACACCTTCTAATTAGGGAGTTGAGTTGGAAATTTGGGGAAAATGGTAGAAGCTTCATAGGCTATAATTTCGAGTTTTTGAAGGCGATTTGAGGTCGGATTCGAGAAATTCTTGTATAGTTAGACTCGTGAGTGAATGGGTGTTCGTATTTTGTGACTTTTACCCGATTCCGAGACGTGGGCCCGTAGGCTTTTTGGGACGATTTCCTAATTTCTCGCTTTAGCTTAGATTTTGTCGACTAGATTAGTTTCTTATAGCTATATTTATGGTATGTAATTGATTTTGGCTAGATTTGGGCCATTCGGAGTCGGATATTCGTGGGAAGAGCATTGCTACCGATTGATTTAGCTTGGTTCGAGGTAAGTGGCTTGCCTAACCTTGTGTAGGGGAAATTCCCCTTGGGATTTGGTACTGTATTGCTATGTGAGCGTCGTGTACGCGCGATGACGAGTGCGTACACGGGCTATTTGTTGAAAAATTTGATTTTTACTGAGTAATTACTTGTCTTCACCTTAATTGAATATACTAGCATGCGTAGTTACCCTGTTAGCCTAGAATAACATGTCTACGTGCCTTAATTGCTTAACTAAACTCCTTGCAGCATGCCTATTGAATTTCTGCTTCTTTTCCCAACTTGTACTTAGTCTAGATTGTAGATTCTCTTGTTGCACTTATCGTCTGTAATTGATTGCGCCGTGTATTTACTTTGGGACTACGGGACGGTATCCCGAGAGATCCCCCTGCATATTTACTTTTGGGACTACGGGACGGTGTCCCGGGAGATCCCTCTGCACATTTACTTTTGAGACTACGAGACGGTACCTAGGGAGTTCTCCCTGTACATTTACTTTTGAGACTACGAGGCGGTACCTCGGAAGTTCTCCCTGCATATTTACTTTTGGAACTACGAGACGGTATCTCGGGAAATCCTCTGTTGCTTATTTTTGCGTGTTGTTCTGTTATTTCATTGTGTTTTCCTTTGTTGAACTCTAGTCTCTTATTATACTCAGTGGAAGAGGAGGGTTAGATCTTCTTTAGCGCTTTATTCTCCTGCTTTTATTATTATATACCAGTGGGCCTGACCTGACCTGACATCGTCACTACTTGACCGAGGTTAGGCTCGGCACTTATTGGGTACCAATTGTGGTGTGCTCATGCTACTCTTCTGCACATGTTTTGTGTGCAGACTCAGGTGCTCGTCATCAGCCGCATTACCAGTGAGTTTGAGACAGCTTTTGGAGACTTAAGGTATATCTGCCGCGTCCACAGACCTCGAAGTCCCCTTCTATGCTTCCACGTGTCAAACATTTTCTGTATTTGCTTTTACTAGACTCCGGTGTATAAAGATGTTATTGCCTTTCTGTATCTTGTGACTCTTGATATTCCGGGTTTTGGGAAGCTGTGTACGTTAGTGTTTTGATTATTGTACATGCCGAGCGGCATCTTTATTGATCATTTAGTATCTATTGCAGTTAGGAGTTAAGCTTTGCTTCCATTATTGGTATTTTCTGTAAATTGTTAGGCTTTCCTAGTCGTAGAGACTAGGTGCCGTCACGACGTGTTTCAGAGGGATATTTGGGTCGTAACAAAACCATACCACTATATCCAACAGAGAAAGAAAACAAGCAAAGCATATAAATGGCAACTGGCGTATGATTTTCTAATTACATTAACCTTCACTCAAAAGTGACCAATTAAGGTCTCATGACTAGTGGCGGACCCAGAATTTCAAGCAAGCGGGTTCAATAAAAATAATGTTAATACCGACAAGTAAGATTTGTCCGATGTCTTTTTTTACATTAAATTCATAATGCTACCAAAAATGAACAACTTAAAAAAGTTGGAGCCAACATCCCTTTTTTCTATAAAAGAAAGTTGAACAAATAATTTAAAATATTTAACAAAGACCACTTACTTTAAGTAAATATAGAGCAGTCCGGTGCACTAAGGTCCGTTGTGCGCGGGGTTCGGGGAAGGGCCGGACCACAAGGGCCTATTGTACGCAGCTTTACCCTGCATTTTTGCAAGATGCTGTTTCCACGGCTTGAACCCGTGACCTCCTGGTCACATGGGAGCAACTTTACCAGTTGCACCAAGACCCCCCTTCACTTTAAATAAATATATTAACAATTTACCTATTTAACTTAAGAATTTTATTTCAAAGAATTTCACCTTTCTTACTTTAACTAAAAATCCATTTACCCAGTTTAGGAACCTTCTACCACCAAAGGATGTGGTGCAGTGGATGAGTTTGCTCCTCCCTTAACCAGATATCTCGAGTTCGAGCCCCGAGTATGGAAAAATCCTTGGTAGGGAGTGTTACTCCCCGAATGGGGCCTACCCGGAGCGAATCCGGATATAGTCGGGCTCCAATGTAGGTACCAGACACCGGGTAGGAAACCAAAAATAAAAGGTTTAGAAACCTTCTAGACTCTAGAAACTGGGAAAAATCTAAAATCTGTAACGAAAAAAGTCGCTAATTTACAAACAAAAGACAACGAAAAAAATAAAGAGTTATGACTTAAACTACACTAATACAAATTTATAAGAGAAGAGAGCTTATAAAGTAAATTAATAATTTTAATGTAACATACAATAAGCAATTTAAGTTGAACTAACAAATTATAATAATTTTGAAAATTGCACTTGCATATTTTAGCAAAAATAATGTAAGATTTCATTTTGTAGAAAAGTTTGATCCTTATAAAGTAAAATAAACTGTAAAATAATTCCTACAAGATTTTAGTAAAGAGATGAAATGTAAAATAAAAATAAAGTACAAAAATATAGATAAACACTAAAGCACATAGAGGGTAACTATTTATTAGTCCCTTAAGCCTACAAAAACTATGCAAAAGAAGCTGCCCAAGTGTTGTGGCCAAGTTTCGAACTCACGACCTACACTAAAGTTTGAACCCGCTTGACCATCTTTCCAAAGGATCATCCTCGGTCAAGTGGGTTCAACATACCAAAATTTTTCAACGAAGCGGTTCATATGAATTCTCTTGGCTCTAGGTGGGTCCGCCCCTGCTCATGACTCTGCCAACTCTGGAACCATTTGTGTACACTATCGAGAAAAGTATGAGTCTTTCATACAGCAATTGCAGCAACCCCTTTCTTTCCTTATACATTTTTTTATTGTTATGCTTTCCTCATACGGAAGGGGAGCCTTGGCGTAATTGGTAAAGTTGTTGTCATGTGACTAGAAGGTCACGGGTTCAAGCCGTGAAAACACCCTCTTGTAGAAATGCAGGGTAAGACTGCGAACAATAGACCCTTTTCCAGCCCTTCCTCGGTCCCCCGCGCATAGCGGGAGCTTAGTGCACCGGGGTGCCTTTTCTTTTTCTTCCTTTCCTCATACGAAGAGGAAAAAGAGGGTTGTGTATGGTCAACTTAAGATTAAGCGAGAAGCCTTGACGAAGGAAAAAGCTTAGGAGTTGGGGGAGAAGTTGTTGGCTAGGGGTTTAGGAGGAGTAGTGGGGACGTGAGTGGTATGTGGACCACGACAACAAATTGCATTAGAGAAGCTAAAGGTTGAGGAGGTCGAGTGGACCATGCGTAAAATGAGCAGGGGAAGAGCAAGCGGGCCAGACGAAATTTCGGTGGAACTTTGGAAGAACGCAAGCAGGGCAGTCTTGGAGTGGCTTATTAGGTTGTTTAATGTCATTTTTAAGACGAAGAAGATGCCCGAAGAATGGAGGTGGAGTACGATGACCCCGTTGTATAAGAACAAGGGCGATCCAGAATTGCAATAACTATAGGGTTATCAAGCAGCTAAGTCACACTATGAAAGTTTAGAAGAGGGTAGTGGAAGTAGGGTGAGGAGGAGCGTGTCTATTTTCAAGAATCAGTTCGGATTCATGCCGGGCGATCGACCACGGAAGCCATTCATCTTGTAAGGAGATTAATGGAGCAGTATATGGAGAGGAAGAGGGACTTACATATGGTGTTCATTGACCTAGAAAAAGCATACGATAAAGTCTAAATAAAGATTCTATCGAGATGTTTAGAGGCTAAAGGGGTTCCTGGAACTTACACTAGGGTGATTAAGAACATGTATGATGGAGCTAAGATCCGGGTGAGGTCAGTGAGAGGAGACTTGACACTTCCTAATTATGAGGAGACTAGTACAGATGCTTAACGAAAAGAAAATTGGTAACAAATTTTTGTACAGCAAAAAGAGAAAAAGAGAAAAACAGCAAAGAGGCTTTACAACTGGATTTGTGTGACAGAGTCGATGTAAAGTATGAAACAAGAGAAAATAATTTCAATTGCAATGTTGATAATAAATATTAGTTTGTCTTGTTCAGATGCACGGAAAAAAGAAATTAATGAAGCGAGGGGAATGGAAGACAGAGAAGGGTGTAAAGAAGTTGACAACATCTTTTCCTTGCTTTTCATTCTTAGATTTCTTAAGTTCTTATTTTGTCATTTCTCCCCAACCCACAAGGAAAAAGTACACGAAGCACTCATTCTCTAGGAAAGATTTGTCAATGAAGTCCAATAAACAGAATACTGTAACCAATCACAATGAATCATGTGAACTTTTGGAAAACCTACAAATTATGATGTTTAATTCATGTTTTGCAGCTAACAAAAATCATAACATTCGAATTAGATGGCAATGAAAATGATATACAAAGAACATCCAATAATTATCAACATCTATTGCACCCGTAGGGGAGTTTGGCGCAAAGATAATACGAACCAATAAAAGCCAATTAATCAAATACTTTCCCAAAACTGGAAATGGTTCAGCAGCTTGCACCTATAAAGACAAACAATGTCAAGAGCTGATTCTTTCATGAGCCATTATGTCTCTCTTTACAAGATAGTTAACTCCAACTCATGTAAGAAAAGTGGTGACATGCAATTCTTAGATGCTAGATATAGCCATCATCTCTAAAGCTGACACTAGGACTAAGAAGGACTATCTTGCAGGCTACCGGGTAATCACCAGATTAACAGTTAAAAAGATTTTTGACTTCATGCAGTTGAATGACTGCCTTCCATAACTACATCATACTTCACATGTCCGTGGATTGAAAACCCAGCAGACTATAAAATTTGCAAGATTTTGGAGCTCATCTCTTAAACCTTCATAATTGCATATAGTCTTTTATTCCACATATTAATGTGAAAAGAAGGGATGTGATGGCATCCTAGGATGCTCAAATCTATTCAATGACAAGAAAGCTTTGGAACCTCAAAGAGTGGCTTTAATAAGATCTCAAGCTAAAAAGTTGCAAAACAAGGTCATTGGACTTCAGGAGCAAACAAAGAAGTTGTTAGTTGGGAGGAAGAGCTCAAGGAAAAAGGATATGAGTTATTTAGGTGTTATAATTATTTTATGGCCCAAATTCATTTCCAAGAAACATCCTTTGAAGAAGGTCCTAGTCAGTTCACTTTTGGACCAATTTGGCACCTAAAATGTGTTCAAACTTGCAGCCCATGAAGTCCTACATAAAGCCACGTTTTTATAACATAAAAAGGACTTACTTGATGTCCAAGAAGGGTATAATAGGCGTGCTAGATGTTTAGTGCAAGTTGGTGCCGAGTTGCTTGCAAATTTCCCTCAAGATTTTCAAGATTCTATCCAAGATTGATTTGAGACTTATTTCCATATATTTTGGGACTATATTTATTGCTTCCAAGGAACTTAAGGTTTGTTTCCCTTTTCCTAAGAGTGTTGGAATTACTTTCCAAGATTGACTTGGTTTTTGTTTCCTAGTGTTTTTCCTTTTCCTAAGGTAGTTGGACTTGTTGTCCAAAGTAGTTTAGGACTTTATTTCCTTATTTTTTAGGAAAAACTTCGTGATCAGGACTCTATATATAAGGGGTGTCTTCTTTGTTTTTAAACTTAGATTATTATAGATAATATCAATAAAAATTGTGAGATTTTTCTTGCACTCTTGTGTGTGACTACACTTGGATTTATTCTTCAAACTTCAAGATTCAATTTAAGGTGGTAAGATGAATTCTTCGAAATCTTCTAGGTATTCAAGAAAGGTGGTAAGTTTAGGCTTGTTGTTACGGGTTTCACTATCTCTTGTTTTTAATTTTCTATCAAAGACGATAGTTCTTCGTTAGCTAATTGTTATTGTTAGGATTCAACTTCAAGAATAGACTTCTTGAATTCAAGAAACTCTTTCTTGAATTCAATCAATCTTTAATTTTCTGTCTTTTTTTTGTTTCTTTATTTTTTTTTAGCTTCCGCACGTTTCTTGGTTTTCTTTAGTAATTCTTGGACCCTTATCGTGTTGTTATCACGATAAGTCACATCTATCACAACAGCGGCAATCAAATACACATGCTTGGTAGGGAAAACAACATCATACTTACAAATCTAGATATCTACTACAACTTCATGATACAAAAGAACAGCAAACCTACATTCAGTATTGAAGGTTCTGTTATTGGACATTGAATTGGTCGATCATTGTGTAGAGGCTCAGTCGGGTGTTCAAGTGGTTTGAACTCAACTGCAATTTCAATACCATGAGGTGTGATAGAGGGAGCTCCAGCTATCGTAGCAGCACCTGTTGTTTCTGTATTTGGAGGCAACACTTCTGTTTCATCCTGCATTTTCATATTGAAAAGAAATTATTGCAAATAAAAACCAGATGATATAGTTTGGACTGTAACAAGCAAGCATCAGATTTGAATTAAGCAGTCAAATCCCTCTGAAAATTAAAATACAAACAATATGATTTATTTAATGATTACGAATCCTAAGACAAAAAAGTAAGCAGCAAAACAAAATTTCATAGTCAAAGTCCAAATCAAACTCAATTTGGAGAGTAACAACCCAAGAACTAGTCAACCCCACATCTCAAAAGGTCCTAATCAAATTACAGAAATTCCAAAATCAAAAATATGAAAATCCACACAAAAACTAAAGGTTAACCCATATCAGTCGATCTAAAGCCAATATCTTATCAAGGAAACAAGAGCAAACCATTCATCCCATTATCAATTTTAACATGAATAAATTAGATAAAGAAGCAATTCTTGATTCCCAGATCAAAAAACAACTCAATTTACATAAAGTTAAAGAATTAACCACGAATGAACTAAAAAGAAAAAAAACAACATATTAACAATCTAAAACCAATATTTTTTTGCGTGTGTGATCAGTCAATCTAAAGTCAATATCTTTTCAAATAAACAGGAGCAAAAAATTCATACAACTATCAAATTAACATATAGAAAGGAGATAATTTAACAATTCTTGATACCTAGATCAAGAAACAAGTATTACATAAAGTTAACAGCTTTACCAAGAATTGACTGATAAAAACCAGAGAAAGGAGTAGCAAGAGAGAGAGATAGAGAAGCTCACAAGGGCACTTTGAGCTCGACGATGCCCATTTCTGCTGACAGAAAATCTTGAAAATATTCCCACCATTATTAGGCTCATTACTATCAGAACAAAACTTCACCCCAAAGGGTGTGTTTATACTTACCAAAAAGTGAAATAATAAATGCCAACATAAAACAGTAAATACAAGGATTAATACAAGGTGGCATATTTTGTTGTAAAGACGGATTTAACGAAACGATACAATAAAATTTAATTAACAATTAAAATAAATATCGTTGTTTCAAATAACAATACCGTACAATAGGTAACAACCCTCCAAACAAGATGTGTAAGTAGTTAATTAGTTTTATTTTTTTCTTTTATCTTTTTTGAATTAATTTAATATTAATTTATTTTATTCTTTTTCATATTCCCACCATTCTAGATTTTATCTCCTATTCATCTTCTTTTTTTTAGTTCTTGTTGGTTTTTTTTCTGTTGGTTACTTTTTCTTAATTCACGATACATGATACTCTTTTTTGTTACCTCACTATTACTCCCTAAGTAGTTAATAGGTTTATTTTTTTCTTTTATCTTTTTTGAATTAGTTTAGTATCAACTTATTTTATTCCTTTTAAATTTCCCCTTTTTTTTAGAACTTTCTCTTTCTTTAAAATTTTTATCTCCTATTCATTCGGGAAAAAAATTGAAAGAGATAAATTAAAGAAATAAGCATGATGGAAAAGTAAAATATATTATTTTTACAAGAATAAAAGTAAAGTTGGATCCACATAATTACCAATAAAATTTACCTTTTGAAGATAGTAAAATACAAAATAACTTGACAATTTGATGTGTGTTTTTCATATGAAATTTTGCAAGTGACTTATGATTTTCTATGCATCAGCAGGATATATGCTTTCTCAATTCTAATTTGTCATACCTAAATATTTAACTAGTTAAATATCTAATTAGCTAGAATCACATTGAGATATTTTATACAAAAATTTACACATTAAAGTTCAAACTTTGCATGGCTTGCATATATTATAACTACAACGAATTCAAGTATGAGCGGATAGTTTTATGTTAGTATCAAATTAGTAATGTTAGTAAATATTTAATTTCTATTTTCTTGATATGTGTCATAATCATTATATTTTTAAGGAATTAGTACGTCAAACTTTACCGCTGGTAATTGGCATATCTAAAAGCAGTGGTGCCCCTGCATCGCTCAAATTTCGGGTTCGCCTCTGCCAGCATAACTAACCAAACGATCCCTCAAGGTATTGAGTGTTATACTCCAACCCTTGGACCTGATTTTATCCCTTTAGGGTGTGTTTGGTATGACGGAAATATTTTTCGAAAAATATTTTCCCATTTTCCATTGTTTGGTTGCACAAAATAATTTGAAAAATATTTTTTTAGATATCACTTTTTCCTGAAATTGGAGGAAAATGATTTCCCTAGAAAAAGTCAAGAAATCATTTTTCAAAAACTACACTTACTCTCACATTTAACCTCAACCCCTCCCCTTTCTCTCGTCTACCCCTCTCCGAAAAGTTTTCTTTTTCTTTTCAGATTTCAATTTTTTTTTCTTTTCCGTCACCTCCCCCCTCCCCCTCCCCCGTAACATTTTTTTTTTTACGTTTTTTTGTAT
>ML361767.1:0-57695 GCA_005239505.1 Nicotiana paniculata | reverse complement strand
TAAACTCTTCTTTAAGAATTGAACCCCACATTACCCTTGTAAATTCCAAGATGTTTATCATAAGTTGATTATTCCGAATAAGCTTTGTGACAAAATACATGCTCGATTCATGTTCGAATGCTCTTATTATGATTTGTTACTGATTAAGGAAGTGTTCCAAACTATGGATTGTGTATCTACATGTTATAATTCCAAGTCGTGTTACATATGAAATTGTTATACCAAATTGTGTAGATATTGTATTGGTATTTTCATTACACCTCCACCCGCATATATTGGGGTGAGGAACCAGGGCCGCTTTGTGTATGTATTGGTATTGTCATTACATCTCCACTCGCATATATTGGGGTGAGGCGGCATGGCCGCTTGTGTAAGTATTGGTATTGTCATTTCACCTCCACCCGCACATATTGGGGTGAGGTGGCAGGCTGCTTCGTGTAGGTATTGGTATCGTTGTTGCACCTCCACCCGCATATATTGGGGTGAGGCGTAGGGCCGCTTTGTGTAAAAATGGTTCTAGAGGTTCTCGTCTTAAAATTTATTAGTGTTATTGCCAACTCTTGATAAATCTTGGCTTCAACAACTATCTATGCTATTCTATTGTCACCCTGATTCATTATATTTATGTTGTATTTCCAAGTTCATGATTAGGTGTTTGGTTTTCATACTAGTACTATTCGGCATGTACTAATATCGGTCTCACTTCGTCATCAAGCTTGTACAGGCGTATCCTGATCCCATAAATATTCTAACAATCAGGCCTTCGATCTCACTCTGTCATCAATCTCTCCAATATCTCGGACTCACAAGTATCATGATAATCAGCCCAAACAATGATGATATGATGCATTAATAAATGACAACAGAGACTGGGATATGATATGCAAATGATAGTTGTGACTAAGTACATAGTTACATATTAGGCAAGTAATTTAACAACAACACGATCTCTGTGAGACTCAACAGTACCAACATATAGCCTAACCATGATTTCTAACATGAACCGTAGTTGAATTTCTCTATCACATGGATAATATACGGATAATGACAAGATTATTCAACTACACAGTTCTACATAATCGACCGAGTCACAATTCCTATGGTGCACGCCCACACGCCCGTCACCTAGCATGTGCGTCACCTCAACCCCAACCATATAACATAATTTAGGGATTCATACCCTCAGAACAAAGTTTAGAAGTGTTAATTACCTCAAATCGTGCAAGTCTATATTCCAATAAGCCATTGCCTCACAAATCGAACGCCTTGAATCTTTCCACAAACAACTCGATACGATCAACACAAGCTACAAGAACCAATTCCATATGAAAAATCTAAGTTCTTAATCAAAAGTCAACCTCGGGACCACGCCTCAGAATTCCAACAAAAATTACAAAATTCGAATACCCATTCAACCACGAGTCCAACCATACCAAAATTACTCAAATCCGACACCAAAACGCCACTCAAATCCCCAAAATTCGGCCTAAGAAGTTTTACCATTTTCCCCAAAATTTCAACCCAAAACACGAATTAAATGATGAAAATAATGATATATTCATGTAATTTAACCAAAACCGGGTTAGAATCTGTCACGACCCAAACTGATGGGTCGCGACGGGCACCTGGTATCTTACTCAACCGAGTACCAACATAACGTATCATACTATCGTAGATAACTGAGCTGGAAGGCTGCCATGATATAAGTAGAATACAATGTGAGATACCAATTTATACATAAGACATACGGGCCTACAAGACCAAATATCCACTCGTATATTGAACGTAAGCCGACAAGGCCTCCGAAGCAAATGAAGCGCACCGAAGAATACATAATTTACATACATGACATCTGTCTACAAGCCTCTAAGAATACATAATTTTCATAAGGGTCGGGACAGAGTCCCGCCATAAAACAATACACATCCAAATCATACTAACCAAACGAGCAACTCCGAAGCAAATGAAGCGCACCAACATCTTTCGCTGAGCTGGTAGCCTACCTGGAGGGCTCTCGATCTATCTATCGGGACCTGCGGGCATGAAACGTAGCGGCCCCAGGCAAAAGGGACGTCAGTACGAATAATGTACCGAGTATGTAAGGCACATAAATAAGTACATAATAGACATGGAAGAAATATAGGGTATATGACTTAACCTGTAAGTCTGGATAACTCTGTAAATCATGAGATACGTGTAGTGTCATGCATATGCGTATGAATATCATGTCATGCATAAGTACATGTGTTCATAATATCATCAAGCCTCTGAGGGCATCCCATCATATCATCTCGGCTACTATGGGCAAAATCATCAATGTATACCAGCTGATCAGATGGTGGTGCGTATATAACGCCATAACTTTTCCCATATCCCATATACATATATATACATATATAAATATATATACGCGTATATAACGCCATCTGGTCATGGGTCAATGTGCATGTATAAATGCATGAAATGCATATGAAATACGTTAATAAAATCTCTCGGTACGTCATAAGGCCATTATGCCTCTGATTAATGAAATAAAATTTACTAACTTACGTATTTTTGAGACCCATGAGTAGATGATAGAATAATATGACACCTGGGAAAATAAGAATATATACATCTCTAGTATTTCTATGAATATAATAATTTATGAAAGTTGTGCATTTTCTCGTTCCGTTCATGTCGTATAGATCATGCCAAAAGAAAGGAGGGATAGCCTTAACATATCTGGAGTAGGGAAAACTCCGTATAATATTCTTGTAGAAGATTGCACCGTACCCTTTTAGAATCACAAAATTTGTACGTTGTTAAACTTCCAATAATTCTTGTTGGATTTTTGGTTGGAAAACATTTTTGTTGAAGCTTGCTAACGTTCAGTTGGTGTTTCATTTTCAAGAAATGAAAGAATTAGCTTTCTTGAAAGCTTGAAAATGGCTAATGTTTCCAGAGATGTTAAGAAGCTTAACGTTTTTTGTTTTGATTGTAAAATGCCAATACCTTTTGACTTGTAAAGGTTCCTAAGGTTCTGAAGGTAAGAATTATACATTAATCAACTATTCAATTTCCACCTAGTCCTTAGAATGACTAAGATTCATTCTCTTAGTTGGTGACCTTTTGCCACGTTTTGGGGATTAATCTTTATCTCATATTTTAATACTTAACTAGGTAATGTCCCGTTACCCGGTAATAACAAACTACCCGTATAATTAAGAATTGTCTCAAATTACCTAAAAATACTATTCATTTTTAATATACTTTATATATCATACTATCATGGCCATGGGATGCCTTATATGGTACTAGTTCATAAATATCGGGTATTAACGCTCGATCCGTATTTTATCCCAACATGCCAAACTTGGACGGAAATTCATTTTCTTTGACTTGCTTCCCCTCTCACTTTCACGAATTTACTCATTACTTGTTTGAAATATCATAATACTTATAATCTCCAAATAATCTTTTTCTTACACTGATGTCAATTACCTTACGACAAATTCAACGTACAATACCACAGGGTCCAACATCGTTGTAATTTAATACTGCGAAGCATAACATCATTGTAATATAAAATTGCGGGACGTAATATCGATGTAACATTGCGGGGCGTAACATCATTCCCCTCTTTGGAACATTCGTCCTCGAATGTTGACTGATGCTCTTATCATTTTCATAACTTATAGCTCTTGTGAATACCTTAGTACCCTCCTTGCCGTTTGGGCAGTTGTTCTGTGAATAATTCCAAAGGCCAGGGCATTCCCCCAATTAGGCCTCTTTCCCATACCATGTCTTGTGATCTAAATCCTTCCAATCTCGTAACTGTTGCTACCTTCTATCATGCAGCCTCTACGATACTAACCTTTTAAATGTGCCCATGTGATTCTTCTCTCCCTTTTTTTTCTTCCAGCTTTTAGCCAATCTCTAGGCCTTATTTTGTAAACATATATAGAGCTTAATAAGATGTCTCTATGGGCATCTATAGGTATACTGAAGTTCTTCGCTCGACACTTTGTAGAACTTGCGAATATTGCTATATCTTATTTTATAGATTTGGTTATCCATTCGTATGACTTTACTGTATCTACGTAGGTCATACTATACAACCATAACTCTCCCTTGGATTTATCGTTACTAAGGTCTGCAACCAACTTCAGGTTACTCTCATTGCTTATCCTTAGGACTGATGGTCTAATTCCACCTCATACTGTGGAACTTTTATCCATCTATTGTTGATTCACCCTAATGTTGATCCATAATTTACCATTGATAACTTGATATCTTATGTAACACTGCCGCTAGGGCTCGTCTCATCGGGGGCATCTGGAGTAATTAGATTGATCCACCTAAGGGCGATACTATACTTCCATGACCCACCTCACCTGGGTATTTTAATCCCGTACAAATCATGAAATCATTTTTGATTTATTACTCAATCGAAGGCCAAACGTAATTCCTTATCTATCGTAATTGCACCCTTTTTTAACTACCAGGGCAACATTCCATCTCTTCTAAATGCTACTAGTCATAGACTCCTTTGAGCTCATTTAGGCTATACTGATCTTTATATAATTTAGAGAACCCATCAACTCTCTCTCATTTTCGTGGGCTTAATCCCGAGGGCTTATCCATTCTCGTCACCTTCTCACTCGTCATTTCTTATCCTTACTCCTGTCTTCCTACAATCTTGTCGCTCTACCATACTTTAGCTTACGACCCGTACATATCCATTTATACTACTCGCAACCTTCCTTCAAATTCCTTGCACCATAGATTTTCTTGTGTTATTCTGGAACATCAAGTGAGACATCGTCTCTAACTCTTATTTTAATTTCTTAACAAGACCTCTCGATACCTAGAAAACGTAGACTATAAGATGTGTCACTAGCGATGCTGCTATCATTCCTGGATAATGAATTCTCGCGCTTGTAGCCTTGTATCCGAATTATGGACTATTCCCCACCTTCTGCATATGAGTATCTTAAATGTTGTTCACCTTTTCCTTACTTACCTTAAAATATTGCCTCACATTCTTCTATCTCTTTCATAACCTCCCTTCCACATAGGTATAATTTATCTCCACAACCTGAAGCTCTATTATAATACTTTCACCTTTGGTGCATACACAATCCGGTGGGAGCTTCATTCTAACTTCTTATGAGGCCGGTACTCTTCAGTTGGCTTCATCGTAGAGCCATTATAAAATATGGCTACCGTAATATCTCTCTTATATCTATGTTATTTAAGAGTGATCCTATAATTCTCTTGGTCCACTCCTGTTTTACTTAGTCGATGTAACTCTTTAGTTTCCTCTTTTTTCTGATTAGCCTTTATGTAGGCTTAAACTATCTTTCGATCTGCGGCTCCTGGTCTTAGTTATTACTTTAGCCTTTCATAGGCTGTCAAGACCCAAATTCCCTCCGTCGGGTATCGTGATGGAACCTAGTCCTAGGGACTAGGTAAGCCTAGAAGTTACTGAATAACAACAATAACTAAAGGAAAACTAATAGTCTTGATATAGAATCTCAACAGAATGTACAAACTTTCCCAAAACCGGAAGTACAAGCCATAAGCTGTACGAATCTTCTACAACTTCTAAGTACAACTGTTTGGACATACATACAACAGTGTATGAATAATAAATACAAAGAAGGTGACTCCGACGCCTGCAAATGCAGCAGTAGGTTACCTTGAGTCTCATCCGCAACCATCCACACAACTACTACAATATATACCTGGATCTGCACACAAAAATGTGCAGAAGTGTAGTATTAGCACACCACAGCGGTGCCCAGTAAGTACAAAGACTAACCTCGGTGGGATAGTGACGAGGACTAGTCAAGACACCACTGGCCTATAAGATAAATAGCATGAATATAGAAATGACCGAACGTTACATCTATCTAAGACTTCACGGAATAATTTGCAACAATGCGAAAATAATGCGGAAGGCAATTACAGAAATCAATCATGAAACAACACAAAATTACCCAGAAAGATGGACAACAAAACAAGCTAAACGGAAAGGAAACACAATACAATAGAGAACACCATTAACTAAACTCTACATCGGGTTGTTCACATCGGGCTTTAGCCACTAAAATCCATATACTGGTGTAAATCTTTAAACAACAATTCATATGAAAAAATTTTGCAAATAAAAATCATTTTAGTATGGAAGAGTTTCCTTTGAAAACATGTTTTCTCCAAAAGTAGATATAAGTATATTTAATAGAGAGAATTACGTAAAACATAGGTTCTTTCACAATACGAAACTTCTCAAAGATGCTTTTCCAATAAATGACTTCCAAATCTCATTTTAGGCAAGACTAGTGTTTTCCAAATATACCTTCGATGTAAAAGTCATTCATGTATAATCATTTCAAACTACTGCTTTTTAGATAATTTTCAATAAAATCCCTTGATCAGAATCTCCTCAAGATTTATCCACCGGAACTCAGTCCGTAACTCAGAAATTTCCATGCCGTACAGGAGAAATATCAAATCTTGCCAATAAATGTAGTAAGAGATCAGTAGGAATATCCAAATTTAGAACGATGAAATAAAATGCAAAGACAAGTGCACGGCATCACCCTTCGTGCTTTACTCTCATTCTCACCAAAACAAGTGCACGGCATCACCCTTCGTGCTTTTACTCTCATAACATGGCACGCCATCACCCTTCGTGCTTTAATATCATAACACGGCACGACATTATCCTTCGCGCTTTAATATCATAACATGGCACGACATTATCCTTCGTGCTTCAATATCATAACATGGCACGTCATTATCCTTCGTGCTTCAATACATGGCATGACATCACCCTTCGTGCTTTATTACTCTCATCCTCACAATAAACGGTATCACCCTTCATGCTTTACACTCTTCCTCACCCAAACAATATCAAGAAGAACAGTTTAGAAAGGAAAAACAAACAACATGACCCATAAATCACCACATCCCGGCAAGGGAGTCAACATTACAAACAATATCATTAACAACATAACCAGTAATAAAAACCACAATATCCCGGCTAGGGATTCAACAGTACAAGCAATATCATTAACAGCATAAACAGTAATAGGAACCATAACATCTCGGCAAGGGAAACGACTATAACCAATCTCACCTAAACAGTTAACTTCACTGAATAAACTCAGCCTAAACAAAAGGCCCAATAATAGGAACCATCAAGGAAATACCAATAACATAAATGACTAAAAATTAGACCTAAGTGGGACTCAAGGGAATAGTCATATATATCACATTGTAAGATTCACGGGCATGCTTGACTCCAACGAATAGATGTTCAAACTATGGCTAGATGACACTAATTATAGTCAATTAGGCAAACTAGGAAGAAAATATAGCATGATGAGAAGAGAAGTAGAATATTAAGTTAAGTCGGGAAAAGTCAAATAGCCAACGAAGAATCCAAAAACAAGTAATTCTAATTTAAACAGGAAGGAATGAAATTAACAACCAAGGATTCAAGTGTAACAATTTCAAATCATACACAGGTAATATAAGAATCTACGAATCCTAAAAGGGAAATGTAATTATAAATAAGTACGAGTACACACTCGTCACTTCGCATACTCGGACTACAATCAACAAGAAAGACTCAATCCTAAGGGGTAGTTCCCCCCCACAAGGTTAGGCAAGACACTTACCTCGACGGCGACTACCCAGTACTCTAAAATGGACTTCTCAGGTGAAAAGACCTCCGGACGGCTCAAAATCACTCTAAAACAACTTCAAAATACACATAAAACATTAAGGGACTATTTCGGATAATAAAGTTTCAATCTTTACAAAAATATAAAAATCGACCCCCGGGCCCGCACCTCGGAACCCGAAAAAATTTATAAATTCAGAACACCCATTCAATTATGAGTCCAACCATACTAATTTCATCAAATTCCGATGCCAAATCGAGGTTCAAACCCAATTATTCTTTTTAGAAAAGTTTTGGATAAAAACCCCAATTCTCCAATCAAAATATGGATTAATTCAAAAAATAAACTTCTTTAATCATAAAAAAAAATGAAAAACTAATACTTAGATACTGACCCCGATGAAAATACGAGAATAACGCCGCAAAAATCACCTCAATCGGAGCTCTAGAACTCAAGATATGCTCAAAATACTAAAATGACGCGGTCTGGTTTTTCTATACTCAGGGATTTTCGCAGGTGCGACCAAAATAGCCGCACCTGCGCATTTCCAGCTGTCAATTCTGCACTTGCGGGCCATTTTGCGCACCTGCGGCTCCGCGGGTGCGGACCCAACTTCTCACCTGCGAAACACCAGCACCAGCTCTCTTCTCCGACACTAAAATGAGCATAACTTCCTCACACGATGTCCAAATTCGACGATTCTTTTTGCTATAGCTCCGTAATTAGGATACGGATATAATGCTTCAATAAAATCAGAAATTGGAGCTCATTTTCTTAATTTGGTACCAATTATGCTTTAAGAAATGACGCCGAAACATCAAAAACGAGCGCACCACAACCCATAACTATCCGAAACTCACCCGAGCTCCTCGGGACCTCAACCAACAATTCCCACAAGTCATATATCACTACCCGAGCTTAATCAAACCTGCTAAAAATCCAAAACAATACCAAAATACCGAATCAACCTCGGATTCAAGCCTAAGAACTTCTAAACTTCTAAAATACGCCAACGATGTCGAAACTTCACAAATGACACTATGAACCTATTCCAACTTTCGGAATTCCATTCCGAGCCCGATATCAAAATTTCACCTATCGGCCGAAATCGCCGAAATTCTAACTTTCGCCAAATTACCTCAAATCACTCTACGGACATCCAAAACCAATTCCGGACGTGCTCCTAAGTCCAAAATCATCACACGAAGCCGTTGACATTAACCAAAACTCATTCCAAGGCCATTTACACAAAAGTCAAACCTCCGGTCAACTTTCATCACTTAAGCTTCCAAGACTGAAACATTTCTCCCAATTCGACTCCGAATTACCCGGTAACTGAATCTAACCACGCACGCAGGTCAATATACACAACGTGAAGCTGTTTATGACTTTGCACCACCGAACAGAGCTTAAATTCCCGAAACGACTGGTCGGGTCGTCTCATTCTCCCCCTCTTAAACAAACGTTCGTCCTCGAATGTGCCAAGATTCACCTTGAACTCTTCCACTCACTGATTTCATACTTCCAACACACACCTGCAAGTGACCCCACGTCACCCCAAGCTACATAAGCCTGATGACACAATCACAACTGCAATTTAGCCTTCCTATTACCACCGATAAGCCTCATACCTCTACATTCTCATCTTCTACTCATTTACAAAGGACCCAATCCTAATTCCATATCTGGCATTAGCCTCAAACAACCGGATCGACTCAGGACTACCCCCATAAGGTACGACCAGACCACATAGCACATCACACATAGGCTCAAATAACACTTTTGATCACAATAGCTGTCCGAAATCAACTCAACATTGGAAATTAGCCCCACACCTGATTGGACTCTGTTCCAAACCTAATAATACTGATAATGATGCAATAAACGCGAAGATTTCATTATTAAACACCCGAATTACCAATCCACAACTAACACCACCGGGCACACATCCCGCAATCGAAAACTATAGGAGCACATAACGAGAATGACTGAGTATGATAATAGAAACATATAAAGGATCTATCAAACAAAATCCTATAGGCACAACTCTCTATCAATACTGAATTACTAAAAGCAATATAACAAGGAGGAAACAAAGCATATGAACACATCACAAGGATCCCATCTTGATAAGATTTCCACCGCGACACTCAACCCGGTCAAAATATATCGAATCACAAATATCACGAGGACCTCACCCTCAACTCTGAATCACATACCGAAAATGTATCACACCAATTGAAACTCCTCCACTAATTCATCTCAGCTGATAAAATCATGACGCTAACTGAACTCACATCTCGATGGAGTATCAAATCACAACTCGTAAACAAAACACTTAGGAGAATCACATAAAGCTTACCATGAATGACAACATGGACTCACTTCCAGTTTCACCACTAGCAAGGATGAATAAAACAACGGTAGACACGACTACTACTCATAGAATCTCCCAACAGGAGCAAACGCAAAAATAGAGTGCAAAACATGAAACTCACTCATAAATGAAACAACAAATAAGGAAAACTCGTCCTGACCAACAAAACTATAGTGAAACATAATTGGTGCCCCTCTATAACACATCAAAACATACTTGTGTGATAATACCTGGCACAACGGCCTCCAGCCTACTATATGAAACACATCAACGGGCCAGGTCTCCCCCTCTTGGGCGCCCTCTACTCACCTGAATATCCTGCTATAACACATTTACCTGAATCCTGGAACAATCTCTCACTCTGTGGCTAACATCTCCACACTGAAAACAACCTCTCTGCTGACGTGGCTGTAGAAAACATACAATACGAATCCTCTGAGACCCATGAGTACCTGAAACCCCATGCGTAGCTGGTAATGCAAACTGAACTAGTTGACCCACTAAACCTCTACCGCGTCGTACCTTGCCTCCATAATAAGGGCCAGTAGATTTCTCCGATCCACGAGGCCTCCTTGCCTCCATGGACTCTCTCCATGATCTCGTCTGTCCTCTCGCTCCCGATCCCACATGCTCTCTAACCGGCGAGCGATCCCTACTACCTGCTGAAACGAGGCATCCTAATCTAACTCTCGAGTTCCACTGAACCGAATATCATGTCTAAATCTCTCAATTACTCTACGGACTCATCTCCTAATTGAAGCAGCCAAGCGAGGTGTATATCTGGCCAACTCACTAAATCTAACGGCATACTCCAATAGTGACATAGCGCCCTGACGCAACTACTCAAACTCCGTGCACCGAATATTCCAAGGAACTGGGGTGCAACCTCCCTCAAAACATCTCCGAAAACTGAATCCATGCTAGTGAAGCTAAGGCCAGGTTACCCCACTCATATGTCGCCACCACTGATCAACCCACTACTCTGAACCTGAGACGTGACAAAACGATCCCGCTCGTCTCCACAACACCCGAAGTATGAAGAGTATAGTGACACACTCTCAGGAAACCAATCCATTGAAAGATAGAAGGGTGGTACTTTCTGTACCTCTCAAGTCCAAGGTATTCTTCCTGCGATGCTACTGCCCTAACAACGGGCTGAACTGAAACCACATGTGGGGCTGTCATGACAACTAGTATCCGACCAACATGATCTCACTGCTCTGGAGTGCAGGCAGTGGGAGTGTGAAATCCTCCCCTGATCTATGAAGCAACTGGTGCACTAAAATCAACCCTGCCTGAGTCAATGTACCAATTTAACTCAAAAACTATGCCCAGGCCTCCTGAAGTCCGGGGCAACAAAATGCACCTCCAATACCTGTTTCCCTCAACTAGAACTGCTAGTGGCTCCTCCATAACTGCTCTGACAGGCATCTTGACTGTGGCACGTGCTCCTCATCGGCCTCTGTCTCTGACGTTTGCGACACTTGCTTCAGGTAACATCATCAGGTACCACAATTCGTGTCCTCACCATCGGTGAGAGAATGGGATGATAATTTCAAACTTCAAGATCAATGAACTCGCACGATAGGAATGAAGGAAGTGAAATTGTCCTAATAGTTCCGTAGCCTCTCAAAGATAAGTATAGACGTCTTCATATCGATCTGCAAGACTCTACTAAACTCGCTTATGACTCGTAGCACCTATGAACCTAGAGCTCTGATACCAACTTGTCACGACCCAAATTCCCTCTGTCGGGTATCGTGATGGCACTTAGTCTTAGGGACTAGGTAAGCATAGCAGTTACTGAATAACAACAATAAATAAAGGAAAAGTAACATTCTTGATATAGAATCTCAACAGAATGTACAAACTTCTCCAAAACCGGTAGTACAAGTCATAAGCTCTACGAATCTTCTGTAACTTCTAAGTACAAGTGTTCGGAAATAGATAAAATAGTGTATGAATAATAAATACAAAGAAGGTGACTCTGACACCTGCAAATACATCCGTAGGTTACGTTGAGTCTCCTCGGCAACCATCCACACAGCTACTACAATATATACCTGGATCTACACACAAAAATGTGCAGAAGTGTAGTATGAGCACACCACAGCGATGCCCAGTAAGTACCAAGACTAACCTCGGTGGAGTAGTAACGAGGACTAGTCAACACACTACTGGTCTACAAGATAAATAGCATGAATATAGAAATGACCGAACGTTACATCTATCTAAGACTTCACGGAATAATTTACAATAATGCCAATATAATGCGGAAGGCAATTACAGAAATCAATCACGAAACATCACAAAATTACCCAGAAAGATGGACAACAAAACAAGCTACACCGAAAGGAAACACAATACAATAGAGAACACCATTAACTCAACTCTACATCGGGTTGTTCACATTGGGCCTTAGCCACTAAAATCCATATACTGGTGGAAATCATTAAACAACAGTTCATATGAAAAACTTTTGCAAATAAAAATCATTTTAGTATGGAAGAGTTTCCTTTGAAAACATGTTTTCTCCAAAAGTGGATATAAGTATATTTAATAGAGAGAATTACGTAAAAAATAGGTTCTTTCACAATACGAAACTTTTCAAAGATGCTTTCCCAATAAATGACTTCCAAATCTCATTTTACGCAAGACTAGTGTTTTTTAAATATACCTTCGATGTAAAAGTCATTCAAGTATAATCATTTCAAACCATTGCTTTTTCAATAATACTTTTCAATAAAATCCTTTGATCAGAATCTCCTCAAGATTTATCCATTGGAACTCAGCCCGTAACTAAGAAATTACCATGCCGTACATGAGAAATATCAAATCTTGCAATTAAATGCAGTCAGAGATCAGTAGGAATATCCAAATTTAGAAAAATGAAATAAAATGCAAAGACAAGTGCACGGCATCACCATTCGTGCTTTTACTCGCATCCTCACCAAAACAAGTGCACGACATCACCCTTCGTTCTTTACTCTCATTCTCACCAAAACAAGTGCACAGCATCACCCTTCGTACTTTACTCTCATTATCACCAAAACAAGTGCACGACATCACCCTTCGTGCTTTAATATCATAACACGGCACGACATTATCCTTCGTGCTTTAATATCATAACATGGCACGACATTATCCTTCGTGCTTCAATATCATAACATGGCACGACATTATCCTTCGTGCTTCAATACATGGCACGACATCACCCTTCGTGCTTTATTACTCTCATCCTCACAATACACGGCATCAACCTTCGTGCTTTACACTCTTCTTCACCCAAACAATATCAAGAAAAATAGTTTGGCAAGGAAAAACCAACAATATGACCCATAAATCACCACATCCCGGCAAGGGAGTCAACAATACAAACAATATCATTAACAGCATAACCAGTAATAAAAACCACAACATCCCAGCAAGGGAGTCAACAGTACAAATAATATCATTAACAGCATAAACAGTAATAGGAACCATAACATCCCGGCAAGGGAAACATCTATAACCAATCTCACCTAAACATTTAACTTCACAGAATAACACTCAGCCTAAACAACAGGCCCAATATTAGGCAACATGAAGAAAATACCAATAACATAAATGACTAACAATTAGACCTAAGTGGAACTTAAGGGAATATTCATATAAATCACAATGTAAGACTCACGGGCATGTTTGACTCCAACGAATAGATGTTCCAATTACGGCTGGTCAACTATAAGGCTAGATTCCACTAATTATAGTCAATTAGGCAAGCTAGGAAGAAAATATAGCATGATGATAAGAGAAGTAGAATATTCAGTTAAGTCAAGTAAAGTCAAATAGCCAACGAAGAATCGAAACACAAGTAATTCTAATTTAAATAGGAAGGAATGAAATTAACAACCAAGGATTCAAGTGTAACAATTTCAAATCATACACAAGTAATATAAGAATCTATGAATCCTAAAAGGGAAATCTAATCGAAAATAAGTACGAGTATACACTCATCCTCGCATACTCGGACTACAATCAACAAGGAAGACTCAATCCTAAGGGGTAGTTCCCCCACACAAGGTTAGGCAAGACACTTACCTCGACGGCGACTACCCGATACTCTAAAATGAACTTCTCAGGTGAAAAGACCTCCGGACGGCTCAAACTCACTCTAGAACAACTTCAAAATACACATTAAACTTGTAAGGGACTATTTCAGATAATAAAGTTTCAATCTTTACAAAAATATAAAAATCGACCCAAAAGTCGACCCCCAGGTCCCGACCTCGGAACCCGACGAAATTTATAAATTTCGAACAACCATTCAATTATGATTCCAACCATACTAATTTCATCAATTCCGATACCAAATCGATGTTCAAACACAATTATTCTTTTTAGAAAAGTTTTGGATAAAAACCCATATTCTCCAATCAAAATATGGATTAATTCAAAAAATGAACTTCTGTAATTATATTAAAATGAAAAAATAATACTTATATGCTGACCCTGATGAGAAGGCGAGAGGAACGCCGCAAAAATCACCTCAATCGGAGTTCTAGAACTCAAGATATGCTCAAAATACTAAAATGACGCGGTCTGGTTTTTCTATACTCACGGATTTTCGCAGGTGCGACCAAAATACCCGCACTTGCACATTTCCAGCTGTATATTCCGCACTTGCGGGCCATTTTGCGCACCTGCTGCTCCGCGGGTTCGGACCCAACTTCGCACCTACACCAGCACCAGCTCTCTTCTCCGACACTAAAATGAGCATAACTTCCTTATACAATGTCCAAATTCGACAATTATTTTTGCTATAGCTCCGTAATTATGATACGGATCTATTGCTTCAATAAAAACAGAAATTGGAGCTCATTTGCTTAATTTGGTACCAATTATGCTTGAAGAAACGACGCCGAAACATAAAAAACGAGCGCAACAAAACCCATAACTATCTGAAACTCACCCGAGCTCCTCGGGACCTCAACCAATAATTCCCACAAGTCGTATATCACTACCCGAACTTAATCAAACCTTCTAAAAACCCAAAACAACACCGAAACACCGAATCAACCTCAGATTCAAGCCTAAGAACTTCTAAACTTCCAAAATACGCCAACGATGCCGAAACTTGCCAAACCACGTCCGAATGATTTGAAATTTTGCACACACGTAAAAAATGACACTAAGAACCTATTCCAACTTCCGAAATTCCATTCCGAGCCCGATATCTAAATTTCACCTATCGGTTGAAATCGCCGAAATTCTAACTTTCGCCAAATTACCTCAAATCACTCTACGGACCTCCAAAACCAATTCAGGACGCGGTCCTAAGTCCAAAATCATCACACGAAGCCGTTGAAATTAACCAAAACTCATTTCGAGGCCATTTACACAAAATTCAAACCTCCGGTCAACTTTCATCACTTAAGCTTCCAAGACTGAAATGTTTCTCCCAATTCGACTCTGAATTACCCGGTAATTGAATCTAACCACGCACGCAGGTCGATATACACAACGTGAAGCTGTTTATGACTTTACACCACCGAACGGATCTTAAATTCCCGAAATGACCGGTTACTGATAACTAAGAAATCCGTATTTCTATCAATTGTAAGAAAGAAAATTGGAATAAGAAATGATAAAGTAATTGATAGAAAGCAAAAAAAAGTAATTGTATTCCAATAATAATCAGAACGTGTCTTTACAAGTGAATTTCCTTCTCTTATATAGGAGTCTATAAGTACAACGTCTTTTCTCTTTTAAGACCGAATCATTATGAGCATTAATGATATTAATGAGACATTATAATTGGTAATCTTAACTGTTCATGAAGATTCTGTAACATTTGTGGCCATTCACGCTCATTAATTGACAATTAATGAACCTTCCCTTTTTACTGTCTTGATTCATTACACCGGTGCCTCTTCATTTAACCATTTAGGCTCGAGCAATCATATTCTTTCATCTCGTGGGTAATTCACCCGTATCTGTTACGACTCGTGCCTCTTTTAATGCATCATTCCAGCTGTCACTTTCCCGATGGTCCACGTGTCTTGACACATCAATCACATACTTAATTCCACGTGTAATATTTATTTTTACCAATACAGATAGTCCCCCCACTTACCATTTATTCAGCAATTGAATATTTGGGAAGTGGATCAGATTTATGGCGGGAATATTTTTCCGCCATTTCCCACATTTCATTATGTCTTCTTCAGAACCAACTCATCGTATGTCACTTCTAATTAATGAATGTGACATGTGGCATTCATTGATTGGATATGCAACTCTTTAGCGAGTTTTAGGGGGCTATTTTGCAGTTGTATCAGTCACGAAGTGACTATTTCATTATGTTGATTCCATCATGACCTCCTTTACATGACAGTTGCTTCTTCATATAACTACCTCATTTGCCTTTGCTTCTACGAAAAACTTTCTACAGTGTTCTTCTTTCATAATAGTTCTTGTTTATCAACAACCACGTCTTCTTCAAGCCTTGATCCTCATAAAGTGGTTATAGTAGATGAACTTCCCCCTTCTTATGCTCTAACTAGAAGTAGAAGAGGTGGTAGATTACTTAGTTTAGGGTTTGTTTCTATCTGTGGTTCTTCATCTCAACCCAGTACTAATACCCCGTCGTCTTCTAGAACCAGGGCTTCTTCTTCACATAGATCTTCTGCTAGAAGTAGGGATTCTAGTGAACCACTTCGTACCAACTGTTGATGAGATTATTCCCGTTGAACTTTCCTTCTTTACTGATAAAGAATCGATTAGAAATCAAGTTACTTCCATGACTTCTCATGATCGTGCCGATGTTTACCCTTCTCAGATTACTGAGGGTTTGATTTCTCTTATGCGGAGAGATTGTTATTGGAAATTTCCAATTTTATTCCCTAATTCCAACCAAAGGATTACTTCTTTCAAAGCTGGTTATTCCTTTGTGTATACATATCCCATTACGTTGGGCTTTAGACCACCTATTTACCCAGTTATCATAGATTTTTGTCGTTTCTTCAACGTTTGTTTAGGACAGATTGGTCCCATTTTATGGAGGGCTGTGGCATGCCTTAGATACTTGTCAAAACTTGGACTTTTTACCCTTCACCTTTTATCATCTGATTCATCTTTACTCTCCCAAATTATTTCGTCACGGGTTTTTTACTCTCGTGGCCAGAAGTAAGAGGGTTTTGGTTAGCCCTGAAGATAAAAAAGATCATGGATGGTATGCTCGTTTCATTTCTGCTCCCACAGGCGGGTTAGTGGGTGAAGAGAACATGCCTTTTCTAGAAAAGTGGAACTTTGCACATAAGTTTCTTTTCTGATCTTCTTCTTCTTCTTTTTTTTCTGTGAAGAACTTATAATCTGATAAATGCTTTACTTTTCTTTCTCAGCAACCATGGAAGCTGTTGAGGAGATTCCAGATTTCCGTGGTTGGGTAGAAAAATTATTAACTGTTGCTCCTATGGAAGAAAGGTCTTGGAAATACCTTTCTAACAGGTTTCGATGGAAAGTGAAGACTCATGGTAACTTTTTCTTTCACTTTCTACCTTGCTTCCATATTTATTTTAGAACTTATTAACTCCTTTCTTTACTAGGGTTTCCCATTTGGGGTGTGAGTGCTGCATTGATCACTGCTTCGAGACTCTCTCTATCGATGGCTCAAGAGATAATCTTGAGTTCCTCATCAAAAAGAAAAGTTGATAGAGCACCCAACTCCAAGGGTGAAGAGGAACAAGATGAAGGCTCGTTGGTTCACAAGCCACGAGCTAGGAGACGTGTTATTTCAAATGACGAAGCTACTCCTCCTCCCAGTTCTGTTCCCACGCTCGAGCCTGAAGGTGCTACCTTAGTAAGTTCTAATGAAGAGATGCCTGCCGCACCCCGTGACTCTACTGAACAGCTCTTTTCTCGTGGGTTGATGATGAAGACTTAGGCTTTGTTTCTGAGGAAACGCCTCTTGCCTCTTTCCCCGTGTCTGATCCAGTTGATCCTCAGTTACCCGTGCCTGTTGTTGCTGCTACTGCTCCGCCCGTGGATATATTGAATCTCTCGACTGTCCCTAGTATTTCAACTTCTCATGTTGAAGTTGGCTCCTCTAGTAACAGTAGGATAATGAGAAAAGTTACCTTCGAGGTTCTTGAGGATGGTAAGCTTTTNTTCACTCAGCTGTTCCTGGACAGGTATATCCCACCTTCCGAGAGGGAAGAGCTGCGATATCAGTTTGAGCAGCTGGATCAGGGACAGATGTCAGTGACAGACTACGAGGCCAGGTTTTCTGAGTTGTCTCGTCATGCCTTTATGATACTTCCTACTGATGCTGAGAGAGTGCAGAGACGAAGCTACTCCTCCTCCCAGTTCTGTTCCCACGCTCGAGCCTGAAGGTGCTACCTTAGTAAGTTCTGATGAAGAGATGCCTGCCGCACCCCGTGACTCTACTGAACAGCTCTTTTCTCATGGGTTTGATGATGAAGACTTAGGCTTTGTTTCTGAGGAAACGCCTCTTGCCTCTTTCCCCGTGTCTGATCCAGTTGATCCTCAGTTACCCGTGCCTGTTGTTGCTGCTACTGCTCCGCCCGTGGATATATTGAATCTCTCGACTGTCCCTAGTATTTCAACTTCTCATGTTGAAGTTGGCTCCTCTAGTAACAGTAGGATAATGAGAAAAGTTACCTTCGAGGTTCTTGAGGATGGTAAGCTTTTGAAGAAATCTGGCAAAGCTGATGTATGGTTGAAACCTCTGATTGGCCCGGTTGAGAAATCAAATTTGGAAAGTCACAGTTCCTTAACGTGGATGAATGATATTGTACATTTATGTTTAAAGGTATAAGACTTAGTTTATTTATTTTGCACGTGATTTTCTTTTGCTTGATATCACATTTATTTATTTTCATTGTGTAGATCAACCTCATTGGCACGGAGATGATGAAAAGGATTGTCCACACAGAGCAGTTAATGAATGATTCACACTGAGGCGGATAACTGGAAAGAGCAGTTTGAAGGCCTTCAACTTGAGAAAGAATTATTAGAGGAAGAAAAGTGTACCTTGGAGCAGCAGGTGAAGGTAACGACAACTGAGTTGGAAGTTGAAAAAGCCTCCTCTAATCTTGCGGGCAACGATAAAAACCTTCTTGAATCTTCATTCGCTGAACAACTTTCCAAAGATACTAAAGAAATTAAAGGTTTGAAGGAATTGCTGAAGCAAAAAGAAACCTATGTTGGGTAACTTGTTCAAACGCTCACTCAAACTCAAGAAGATCTTCGTGTGTCTTCTGAAAAGGTTCAATTTTTAGAGAGTCAATTGCCCCCTTGCACGCTTCTTATGATGCTGCCTTGAATGAGAAGGAGGAGCTAAGAACTGAGATTGAGCAGTGGGAAAGGGATTATGAAGCCCTTGAAGACAAGGTTGATGTTGATGTTAGTTGCGCTTTATTGAACACACGCCTCGAAACTTAATGGAGGAAAGCCGGGAAGGATTTGACTTAGTTGCTGAAATTGCAAAGACTAAATAATTTATTGAGAAGACCCAGCAGAGTCAAAGCTTTTCTTCACCTGAAGCTGGTATTCCCGAGGGTGATGAAGTTGCTCCTGGTGAAGCTGTTATTCAGCCTTCCTCTGCTCAAGATGTTCCTCCTGCTACTGATGATGCCGTTCTTCATCCTACTGGTTCAGATTCTGCGCCACAGTGAAAGTTAAAAAAGTTTGAAGTGTTGTTTCATTTTTTTACTAGTGGAATGTTTGGAAGTTTTACCCCTAGTTCTATTTGGGGGTTTAGTAATGTTTGAAAGAATTTTACCCTTGGTTTGTTTTGGGGTTTGGAATGAAATGGTTAAGTTGTAACTAAGTTTTTATACTTAGTTTTAACCGAATTTATATTATATTATTTTCTGAGTTTTTGTTTAACTCTCTTATAATATATTATTCTGAGTTTTTGTTCTACTCTCTTATTATGCATTTGGAAATTCTTCAATACTTCGTGGCTTTTTGAAACATGCACGAATTTATAAAAGAGGGCCCTTTTATTACGACACTTAATTAAGAAGACGTCTCAACTTCATATTGGTGTAAACATGAAAAAAGAAATAGGAACACACATGTTTCTTTGAATAATTTGAGGAAGTTTTGCATTATTTGAATTTTCAAATTGTATAATACTTTACATGTGTTCAAGTAACATCTACAAATCTTTTGTAGCTGTTTTCTTTATAACAAATCTTATATAATTCAAGGGTATATTTTGCAACCCATGACTAAATATTGCCTTTAACCTATATACTCGTAATATTTTGTAATTTACATCTGTGAGTGTATACTTCATCATAGGTTTCTGAATAGGCTTGTGTTTTTGGCTCTTGATTTTCTCTTAACTTTCGATTTGTTGGGTAGATTTCCTCAGGCTTGACTCGAATTATGACTTTTTCTAGTCTTCTTTGCCTTCCATATACATAGTCTCCCAAATGATAGAGTTTTGAAGTATGAAATCTCGAGCACTTGTTTATTCCTTCCATTTGGTCCATTTCCTGAAAAGGAAAAACATATAGGACTCGGAGGTATATATATTTTAGATGCTGACTTCTTAACCCTTTTTATTTTCATCAGAAAGGCTGTAACCCTAGACCGGGAATAATGTTGCATCCGCGTGTCTTTCAGGTCTAATATCATCATTTGGTGTTGGATAGCTTTTTGCCTTTCATCTAAATTTTTTAGTATAATCTTATCTGTACAAAACTAAAATCGTAATTGAGTGATACACGACCAGGGGTATTTGTTGTGCTCAGAAATAATACTTCTTTAAGTGAACAACATTCCAGCTCGAAGGTAAAACTTTGCCGTCCATGGTTTCTAACTCGTAGGCTCCTTTCCAGCAATACCTCAAACTTTATAAGGTCCTTCCCAATTTGGATTCAGCTTTCATGTTCCAGCTGTTTTCGTTGATTGGAAAACCTTTTTGAGAACGAAGTCCCCAATTTTGAAGTATCTAAGGTGCGCCTTCCTGTTGTAGTAGCATTCTATGGTTTGCGTTTCTGCTGCCATCCGTATTAAAGTCGTTCCTCTCCTTTGTTCGAGTAAATCCAAATCTGTTATTTATTCTTCATTGTTTGACTCTTCTGTCGCTAGTGTGAATCTCGTACTTGGTTCTCCTATATCGACTGGGATTAAAGCCTTTGCACCGTACACAAGTGAATATGATTTTTCTCCCGTAGAATTTTGCTATTTTTCTATAAGCCCATAATACTCCTGGTAACTCCTCAGGCAAACTCCCTTTTGATTTCTCTAATCTCTTCTTCAAATTATTGATGATAATTTTATTTGTCGACTCAGCTTGTCCATTTTCCACGGGATGATAAGGTAAGAAGTTATTCGTGTTATTTTCCAACTTTGAAAGAACTCTGTGATTTTTGAGCCTATAAACTATGGGCCATTATCACACACAATTCCTTTTGGAACTCCAAACCGACATATAATATTTCGCCAAATGAAATCCTTTACCTTCTTTTCTCGTACATGTTTGAAAGCTCCTGCCTCTACCCATTTGGAAAAGTAATATGTTAACACTAATAAAAACTGTACCTTTCCTTTAGCTTGTGGTAAAAGGGCCTACTACATCCATTCCCTACTTCAAAAATGGTCATGGGGAAATAACCGTATGTAGTAATTCTGCAGGTCGATGCATATTGTTGGCGTATCGTTGACATTTATCACACTTGAGTACAAAATTTTTTGCATCCTCTTTCATTTTGGGCCAGTAGTATCTTGTCCTGATTAATGTTTTAACTAAAGATCTTCCACCTGCGTGATTTCCACAATGTCCCGCATGTACTTCTTTCATCAAATATTCTGTTTGATTGGGTCCAAGGCACCTTGCTAAAGGACAACCGAACATGTTTTGATTTATATTCTCTCGAATAAAACAATAACGAGCAGATTTTCATCGCAGCGATTGTGATTCTTTCGTGCCTTCAGGTACTATCCCGTACTACAAAAAATTAAGAATCTTGTATCTCCATTCCCAGGTTAAATTATTAAAGGTTACCTCATGATTATCATGTTCAAGTTCTGAATAAAATAAATGTATTATAACAGCATTTTGTTCACTCGATACTTCTGCAACTGAAACAAGGTTAGCCAACGCGTCTTCTTATGCTTTTTCTTCCCTAGGAATTTGCATGATCTTCCATGATTGGAATTGCCTGACTAGTTCTCGTGCCTTTTCCAAGTATTTTTGCATTCGTGTAGCAGTGTAAGATCTTGCATCTGATTGACTACTAGCTGAGAATCAGTTTTAATCACGATTTTCTCTATGGAGAGTTCTCGTGCCAGTTCAAAACCTGCAATTATAGCTTCATACTCTGCTTCATTGTTAGTAATAGGGCAATATTTAATTGCTTGTATTATACTTTCCCCTGAGGGTGGGATTAGGACGATACCCAAACCAACTCCTTTGATATTTGAAGAGCCATCAATAAATAAAGTCCACGTACCTGGATTAGCTCCAGTAAAAATTTGTAATTCCTTTTCTATTTCAAGAATTACTTTTGTGCTAAAATCTGCTACAAAATGTGCTAACACTTGAGACTTTATTGCTGTTCTAGGTTGATAAATAATGTCGTATTCACTTAGTTCTATCGCCCACTTGGCTAATCTTCCTGACAATTCTTGTTTATGCAAAATATTCCTTAAAGGATATGAAGTTACTACAGAGATAGGATGGCATTGAAAATATGGTCTCAATTTTCTAGATGCCATAACTAATGCTCAAGCAAGTCTTTCTAGATGAGGATATCTAGTTTTAGCATCTAATAACGATTTACTAACATAATAAATAGAAGATTTTTACCCTTGTCGTCTCTTACTAAAATTGCACTTACAGCCACTTCTGCAACTGCAAGATATACAAACAGTCTTTCTCCATCCCTTGGTTTATCCAGTAGTGGAGGATTTGATAAATATGCCTTCAAATCTTTGAGGACTTGTCGGCATTCCTCAGTCCATTCAAATTGATTTTACTTCTTTAACATTGAAAAGGATTTAAAGCTTTTTTCTGAAGATTTTGAAATGAATCTTCCCAGAGCTGCAATCCTACCTGTCAATCTTTGTACCTCTTTTTTGCTCGTGAGTATATCAGGTATTTCCTCAATAGATTAATCTTTGCAAGATTTACTTCAATTCCTATATTAGATACGAGAAAGCCTAAAAACATACCTGAAGCTACGCCAAAAGCGCACTTTTCTGGATTTAGTTTCATATTATAGTGCGGAGGATCTCAAAGGTATTTGAAAGATGTTCAAAATGATCTTCCACTTGTGTAAATTTTACCAACATATCATCAATGTATACCTCCATCGTCTTCCCCAGGTGTTCTTGGAACATCTTGGTCACCAACCTCTGATATGTGGCTCTAGCATTTTACAAGCCAAAAGGCATGACTTTGTAACAATAAGTCCCCCTCATCATCGATCACTTGGTTTTTGAATGATCCTTGCTTCCTCTTCTTTTGCTTGGAAGGTACGTATGACGAATCTTCATTTAATTTATGAGTCATCACCTCCTGAGGTATACATGTCATATCTGAATGGGACCATGCAAAACAATCTGCTTTAGCTTTTAAGTATTCAATTAACTTACCTCTTCTTTCTAGGCTTAGCCTTGCTCCTATATGAATTCTTTGATCTGGCCATTGTTCGAACAGTGGAACAGTTTTGAGATCCTCAATATTTGTTTTAATGTTTTCATTCTTCTCTGGATCTTAAATTACATCTGATCTAGAATCCACGTCGGTCTATTTTGATACAATTTTTCTATTGAAATTTGATTTACCACATCTTTCTCACTTGCACTCGCATCTTTCTTACTTGGCTGCATCACTGAGTTGATATTCCTTGAAGTTTGTTGATCTCCTCGAATCTGTTGAATTCCCCATTTTGAAAGGAATTTGATAACCTGATGTAATGCATATGGCTCAGCATCCATATCATGAATCCATGGCCTCCCAAGAATCACATTATAGGTCATGTCTGTGTCTATCACTTGAAATTTCGTTTCTTTGATTACTCTTTCTACGTATGTTCTTATCTCAATCTCACCCTTTGTAATAACGGTTGAGTTATCAAACCTAGATAAGGAACGTGTTTTTGGAACTACACGGTAGCCCATCAGCATTTCGTTCACCATTCACAATAGAATGATATTCACAGAGCTACCTGGAACAATCAATACTCGTTTTAAATTAGTATCATGTATTACCAGTGCATCATTGTGGGGAATCATTAATCCATCAGCATCTGCATCATCAAATATTATGTTGTCGTCCTCCTAAGTTTGGCGAGTTCGCTTCCCGTGAGCTATTGTGAACTTTGTCGTTTTTCTTGCAGCTGTATAGGTTACGCTGTTGACTTCTTCTCCTCCACTTATCACATTTACTGTTCTCTTTGGAGATGGAGGTTTTGGGGGCTCTTGTCTATTTTTCATGTAAGCTTGTTTGCCGTTCTCGCTGGACAATTTTGTCAAATAACCTTGCTTCAACAAATGTTCCACCTTACCTTGTAATAATCTGCAGTTTGATGTTCTATGGCCATGATCATTGTGGAATTCGCACCAGAAATCTAGGTTTCTTCTGCTTGGATTTGATCTCATTTATTTATACCATCATACCTTATTCCCCATGCTCCTTAAAACAGTGACCAACTCAGAAGCACTCACATTAAAATTGTAGTCTCCAATCCTTGCATTTGAATTAGTATCTCTGTTATGTTCACCTCGATATTTTCTGAATCTCGATGATGACGAACCTGAATCTCTGTTCATGAATCAATGATCAGCCCGCTCATTTTCGGATTTGGAACTAGCTTCTCACTCTGAAGGTCCCATATAAGGCTCGTACCTATTTTTACCTGACCTCTTCTCAAATTTGTACCACCTCGAACCTGTTTTTTCATCAACCCTTGATTGAGCTACGATATCTTCTTCGATCCACAACTTGGTACTGTACCTATTATAGACATCATTCCATGACGTAGCAGGGAACTCTCGTAGGCTCTCTTTAAGCCTCCTCGGAGCTTCTAAACTTTTTTCATTTTATAAATTACTTGCAAATGCCATGGCCGCCTAATTGTCAAGTACTCTTGGTAGCAACCCTATTTCACGTTGGAATCTGTGTAATGACCCGACCTATTTTTTTGAGAAATTAAGCTCCTTTCGGTGGAATAAGGTCTTGAACAACTTCACTTTGTGTATATCGACCTGCATGCGTGGTTGGATTCAGTTACAGGATAATCCGGAGTCGAATTGGGAGGAAAATTTCAATTTTGAAGCTTAAGTGATGGAAGTTGACCAGAGGTTTGAATTTTGTTTAAAAGGCCTCGGAATGAGTTTTGGTTAATGCCAACAGCTTCGTATGATGATTTTGGACTTAGGCGCGCGTCCGAAATTGGTTTTGGAGGTCCGTGGAGTAATTTGAAGTAATCCAGCGAAAGTTAGATTTTTGGCGATTTCGGCCGATAGGTGAAACCTTGATATCAGGCTCGGAAAGGAATTTTGAGAGTGGCTGTAGGTCCGTTGTGTCATTTGTGACCTGTGTGTAAAATTTGAGGTCATTCGGACTAGTTTTGACGTGTTTCGGCACCGATTGTGGATTTTAGAAATTTCATAAGTCCTTAGGCTTGAATCCATGTATATTTGGTGATTGTGAGGTTATGTGATGTGTTTTGGAGGCTCGACTAAGTTTGGACAAGGTATTAGGACTGGTTGGTAAGTTTGGTCGAGGTCCCGGGGGCCTCAAAGATGTTTCGGATGCTCAACGGGTGATTTATGGAACTTGGAAGCAACTGAACCATTGCTGGTTCTGGTGTCTCGCACCTGCGATGGATTTTCCGCAGGTGTGGACATGCAGGTGCGGAAGAGGGGCTCGCAGGTGTGGGTTGGTCAAGGTCAACCAATTCTCGCAGGTGCGGATGGGTTTCCGCAGGTGCGGAGCCGCAGATGCGGCCCAGTGACCGCAGGTGCGGCCCCAGTCCTTTTAGTGGGTTTTCGCACCTGCGATGGTTTTTCCGCAGGTGCGGGACTGTAGGTGCGGTCCAATGGGTGTAGGTGCGGAAATCGCTGGGTAGTTTATATCACATTCGAGGGCTTGGAATTTCATATTTTTTTTAAAAATTTGGAGCTCGAGTATATGCGATTTGGAGTGGGTTTTGAGGAAAGACTTCATAGGTAACAATTCCTAACCTTATTTCCTTTGTATATCATTAATCTATAGCAATTTCTTCCATGCAATCAAGGAATTTAGGTGAAAAATCATGAAAATGGGAAGAAGTTTTCCCAATTAGAAACACGATAATTTAGTAAGATTTTGGCGTCAGTTTTCGATGTTTCTTGTTCGAGTGAGTTCGTGAGTGAACGGGTGTTCTAAATTTGTAACTTTCACTCGTTTCCAAAATGTGGGCCCGGGCGACTTTTTGGGCAATTTTCCTAATTTCGCGTATTAGCTTTGAACTTATTAGCTATTTTGATTCCTTGAAGTAATATTTACATTATGTAATCGGATTGAATAGATTTGGGCCATTCGGAGTTGGATACTCGTGGCAAGAATGTGATTTCAAGTTTGGTCCGAGCGGTTGAGGTAAGTATCTTGCCTAACCTTGTGTGGGGGAACTACCTCTTAGGATTGGGTCTTCTATGTTGATTGTAGCCCGCGTACGCAAGGTGATGATTGCGTATTCGGACTTATTTGCAACTAGGTTGGCCTTTTAGGCTTCTTAGGTCCTTATATCCCCTGTGTATGAAGTTGTATTTGTTATATCTGAGTTCCGATTGGTAGTTCATCTCATTCCGCTTAAATTAGAAATTTATTTCTTAGACTTAACTGAAGACTTTATCTTTTCTACGGTCGTGCTATTTCTTCCTTCAAAAATTGCCTATTTTACTAGAATTAGCATAGTCTCTCCTTATAATTGTTTAGCGGTGATTGGAATATCTATACGTTGGTGTCAAGCATGCTCGTGAGTCGTACATTGTGATTTATATGATTTTTCCCTTAAGTGCTACTTAGGTTTAGTTGATTGTTTAGGCAAGATTGGTTATAGTTGTTTCCCTTGCCGGGATGATTGGTTTCATATTGATGACTTGAATATTGTGAATCGTTGCAATATTGGTTTTGTTTTCCCCTCGTTATATCGTTTCACTTGTACTTGGTATTTCCCTTCAATGACTACTTCTTATGAGTGAGTTTTACCATTCTTGTGATTCAAGTCTTTGTATTGATTTGCTCGCTGCACCTTGCATTCTGTCTTTTGTTGCTTTTGCGCCTGTTGTGGCAATGTTTGTTGTTTCTGTCGCATTCTGGTTGTTTTCCCCCTGCACTACATTGCATATTCAAATTGGGACTACGGACGAGATTCCAGGATCTTTCCCCCTGCACTGCATTGCATATTGAAATTGGGACTACAGACGAGATTCCAGGAGCTTTTCCCCTGTACTGCATTGCAAATTTAAATTGGGGCTACGGACGAGATTCCGGGAGCTTTGCCCCTGTACTGCATTCCATATTTAAATTGGGACTACAGATGAGATTCTGGGAGCTTTCCCCCTGTACTGCATTGCATATTTAAATTGGGACAACAGACGAGATTTCGGGAGCTTTCCCCTGTACTGCATGATAAATTCTGAGTTACGAACCGAGTTCCGGTAGATTTATCCTGAGGAGATTTTGATCGAAAGATTTTTATTGAAAAGTATAGCTGAAAAAGTATTTGCCTTGAAGAAAATTATGTCTGAAGGACTTTTATTTCCAAGGTATATTTGAAAAGCATTTATCTTGCAGAAAATGTTATTTGGAAGTAATTTAGTGGGGAAGTATATTTGGAAATCATGTATTTTGAAGGAAACTATGTTTTAAAGATTCCTCTTACCAAAATATATATATGTATCTGGAGAAAAGTGTGTTTCAAAGGAAATTCTCCATTTTGAATTAATTATATTCAAGGCTTTCAATATAAACTTACGATTTAAAGGTTTTCACTCGAAGGTTTGACAAATTTAGTGGATTGTTAGCTAAGGCCTAATGTGGAATACTAATGTAGTGCTGAGTTACTGGTGTTCTTATTGTGTTGTGGTATTCCGGTTCTGGCTTGTAGCTTTGTCTATCATTTCAATGTATTATTATGTTGTTCTGTTGTTGTTGCTGCAACATTTCCTTCCGCCTTGTAAATGTTTTTGTTATTTGCTATATTGTGTAGTCATTAGATAGATGTCATATTCTGCCATTTCTATATTAATGCCTGTTTAATTTATTACACCAGTGGTGTCTTGACTAGTCCTCGTCACTACTTCACCGAGGTTAGTCTTGATACTTATTGGGCACCGCTGTGGTGTGCTCATACTACGCTTTTGCGTATTTTTGTGTGCAGATCCAGGTAATTGTTGTTAGTAGTTACATGGATCATTGCAGAGGAGACTAAAGGTAACCTGCTGCTGCGTTCACAGGTTTTAGAGCCACCTTCTTATTTTTATTCAACTGTTCTTACTATTTCTAAACAGTTGTATTTAGGAGTTGTAGAGAAAATTCGTAGAACTTATGGCTTGTATTACCGGGTTTTGGGAATTTGTAAATTTTGTCAAGTTTTTTTTATCGAGACTGTTGGATTTTCTTTTATTTTTGTTGTTATTTAGTAAATGTTAGGCTTACCTAGTCTCTAAGACTAGGTTCCATCACGATACCCAACGGAGGTGTGGCTTTTTGTCTACAAATTCTCGAAGCAATTTTGTCTCTCCTTGCTTTACTTTAAATATATTCTCCATTCTCTTTTCAGATTTTTGAGCAGCCGAGTGTGCTTTTATAGATAGATCTGCAAGCTCAGCAAAAGAGTCAATAAAATTTTCAGGTAAAAGAGAGTACCATGTTAGCGCTCCTTTCGTGAGTGTTTCCCCAAACTTTTTGACTAGCACATATTCGATCTCCTGCTTGGTTAAATCATTGCCTTTTACTCCCATAGTGAACGCAGTGATGTAGTCACGTTGATCAGTCATTCCATCATATTTCGGGATGTCAGGCATTTTGAACTTCTTGGGAATAGGTAATGGAGCTGCGCTTGGTTTCCACGGTTGTTGCGAATACTTGTCGATATCAAATCCTTTGATCACAGGTGGTATGCCGGGTATTTGCTCGATACGATCGTTTTGTTCTTTCACCTGTTTCTGCAAGGTTAGTAATAAAGTTTGTAAATCATAATTATTAAGCGTAATTAGTCTCCTATCACGTGACTCGTTGGGAGTTTCTCCTCTTCCAGAATTAGCCAATCATGAACGTGAAATTTCCACAGTTGCTGGCGCACCTAATAGTCCCCTAACGAAAGCCTGGAGAGCATCATTCATGTACTCAACGATTAACTGCTTCACAACATCCTGCTAGATAGTTTGTTCATTTCCATGTTGTTCATTGTTATGAGTGGTGGATCTTTCCGGTGATCCTTCTCATGAAGTGCGTGGTGTTCCCTGAGGTGATGGAACTGGATTTCTTTCCACCTGATGGTTGTTGTCATTGACATTCGACATGACTTAGTTGAGAGAGAGAGATTTGGAAAGTAAGAGAAGATTATCAGATTCCCGGTAATGGAACCAACTTGTTTAACCAAAGAATTAGATTCTTAGTCAAAGCCTATTTTTAGAAGTACTCGGGTTACTGATAACCAAGAAATTCCGTATTTCTCTCAATTGTAAGAAAGGAAATTAGAATAAGAAATGGCAACGTAATTGATAGAATGCAAAAGAAAGTAATTGTATTCCAATAATAATAATCAGAACGTGTCTTTACAAGTGAATTTTCCTTCCCTTATATAGGAGTCTATAAGTACAATGTCTTTTCTCTTTCAAGACCGAACCATTATGAGAATTAATGATATTAATGATATGTTATAATTGGTAATTATAACTGTTCATGAAGATTCTGTAATGTTTGTGACCGTTCACGTTCATTAATTGACGATTCATGAACCTTCCCTTTTTCCTGTCTTGATTTATTCCACCGGTGCCTCTTCATTTAACCATTTAGACTCGAGCATCCATATTCTTTCATCTCGTGGGTAATTTGCTCGTATCTGTTACGACTCGTGTCTCTTATAATGCACCATTCCAGTTGTCGCTTTCTCGATAGTTCACGTATTTTGCCACATCAACCACATACTTAATTCTACGTGTAATATTTATTTTTACCAATACAGCCAGGGAGTACGTATGCATTTTCCCCCATATAATTCAAATAATTTAGCCCGCCAGTTTAGGAAGAACTGTAAAAGACATTCTGAACTGATTGTGGAAAGGGGGTGAGTGGTAAAACCGTTTTGCTTACTCCAAACTAATAATAACATGATATGTGTCTTTTCCTTACTTTTCTATTACCTACTGTATATGGTTAATTAATATATATTTTCACCTAATTTATTATTAATTTACCATAGTAAAGTGTATTAATTTAGAGACTATTTGGAAATCCACCTAAGAATTTATTTGAGTGTAATTGGGTATAATTACATAGTTTGACATGTTTGTCTGTCAAGTAATTACTTAGTCACTATGGAATTGGGTGTAACTGGAGAGGTGTATAATTACACTCTCCAATTCACAATGAGAAATTGAGAATTTGTGGGAATTACTCTGTGCAATTACAAGGTTACTTTTAAATTTCTTTCTTTTTGTTTTTATTTTAATAAAAATTCTTTATTACTTTTTATTTCCATTATTTTAATTTTAATTTTATTTTTACTTTTTACTTTTAAAATATATTTTTCTTTGTACATTATTTATCTTTTATTTCTTTGCCTTTACTTCTTGTGATTTCATGTAATTACTCCTGCATTTTATGTCTTATTTATTTTATTTTCTTCATTTAGTGTAAATGCGTTATTATTCTAGTTTTTTAAATTACACCTCGTAATATTAAAAATAACGAGCCATTAATTGTAACGACCTGACCGGTCGTTTCGTGTTCTAGGACCCCGTGCCCCTAAATGAGACTTTCCGTAGTTACTTTTACTGATTTATGACTTGCGGGGATGGGTGGTTCGAGGTTTGGAGGAGTTTGGAGTAGTATAGAAACACTTAGTTCCCTAAGTCGGCCTTAAAGGCCAAGTTTGACTTCGGTCAACATTTTCGGTAAACGATCCCGGAATCGAGATCCGAAGATTTTAGTAGGTTCATATGATGATTTCCGACTTGGGCGTGTGTTCGGAACGGGTTTTGGATGACCCGTGAGCATTTCGGCGCCAAATAATGAAGTAAGAATGTTCTTAAGTTCAAATTCAGGTTTAGAACGTGGTTTTGTGTTATCGAGGTTCGAAAGGAATTCCGAGACCGGGAATAGTTCCGTTATGTCATTTACTACTTGCTCACAAAATTTGCTGCCATTCCGAGTAGTATAGGTATGGTTCGGCATGTTGAAAGCGAATTCAGAAACTTTAAGTTCTTAAGTTTGATCCAATAGGTTTTGAGGTGTGATTCTTTGATTTTGCGTTGTTTCGGGCATTCCGAAGGCTCGAGCGAGTCCGTATTATGATTTAGGACTTGTTGGTATATTTGGACGGTGTCTCGGGTGAGCCCATATGCCATTCGGGCATCGAACGAGGCAAAAACCAGCCTAAAATGACTGCTTGTGCACCAGGTCTGGTGCGACCGCACCTGCGGAGGTCCAGTCACAGGTGCGAGACCGCTCCTGCGGTCCCAGTCTCGCAGATGCGACTCCTGAGGCAGTTTCAAATTTCCGTAGGTGCGGACCCCTTTCCGCAGAAGCGGAGCCGCATGTGTGGACTATGCTCCGCAGGTGCGAATCCAGGCCCCCTTCCCCTTTTTCAGAGGTGTGAGATTTTTCTCGCAGATGCGAGACCACAGGTGCGGTCCTCGAGTCGCAAGTGCGAAAAATCCTGTAGGCAGTGCACTTCGTTTTAAACTCGGGACTTAGCCATTTTTTAACACTTTCTTCATTCTTGGGCGATTTTGAGAGCATGCAAGGAGGGTTTTCTACCTAGCTACTGTAAGGTAAGTAATTCCTACTATAAACTTAGCTTAATACTTGAATTCTAGGTAGAGTAACACATTAAATTAGTGGAAATCATGGGTTTAGAGTAAAACCTAGGTTTTTGACAAAAATGGGAAATTACCAAGAAATGTGTTACAGGATTGTACAAAAACCATATAATATTGATTCTTAGGCTATGGGTAAGTATTTCCTCCGGAATCCGAGCATGTAGTCCCGGGGGTAGATTTTTGGATTTTGCAATTTAGGTTGAAATAATCATTTAAATAGGGAAATTTCATGCTTTTGAGTACATATTGATTTATTTATGCAATATTTGACTAGTTTCGAGTCCTTGGATGACGAATTTGGAATTTCGGGCGCGTTCTTGACCCGGAAAGTAGGCTTGACACGAGGTAAGTCTCCTTTCTAACCTCATAAGAGGGAATTGTCCCCATAGGTGAATATAAATAATTGCATATCTTTATTTGTGGGGGATACGCACACACGAAGTGACGAGAGTCCGTGCGTAGCTACTATTATGTCGTGTCGGGGAGTTTAGGATTCAAAAGCATGCTTTATGTGCCGTAACAATAATCGTAAATGTTCATTTAGGTTTCCTAATATCATTGAATTATTAAGTGAACATTTAGGAGGTTACATTCTGAAATTTATATTATTGAAACCTTCTCTGTAAGTATATTCTCTACTGAATTTCTTGATTTCTTGTTAATTATGTGTATATATACGGGAGCCCGCATCGCATGTATGATTCACGAGCGGGGTAGCCCGACTATTATGTCAACCGCGTCGCATGTTCGATTCGTGAGCGGTGTAATAGATGCATCTATGGTTCGAGCTGTTCGACCCTTCGACAATGCACATTTACTTTCGCGTTGTGTCAGTCGTACGTTCATGGCATGTTATGTGTTTGTTAGATGTTGGGTGTTCTGTGATTATGTATCTGCTAAATACCATGAGAAATGAAAACTAGGTAAATTGTATGCTCGAAAACTTGACACGTACAGGTAATTGTAAAGGATATTTGATGTTCCTGTCTCCTTTATTATTCATAAATTCCCATTCCTGCTTAGCTTTACACTTGAAACATATTATTCTAACCCTAGTAAGTGTCACGTCGACCTCTCATCACTACTTCTTCGAGATTTGGCGTGATACTTACTGGGTACATATTGTTTATGTACTCCTGCTACACTCTGTACTTAATTGTACAGGTTCTGAGGCGGGTGCATCTGGGTATCAGCCCGGAGTTCGTCCTTGATACATATACCTGGTCTAGATTCCACAGTGAGCTGCTTCTCTTGGCGACTCCCAACATCACTTTGGAGTTATTCTTTTGCCATTTCTGTCTATACTTACTCAGACAGTAGGACAGACTTCTTATTATTTTTGTGTTATTCTATTAGCTGCATGTAGACTTGTGACACTAGTTCCTGTCACACACGCTAATAAACTTTATTTTGGAATGTAAATCGTAAATTACACTTTCATGATTGTCGGTTTTGTATAAAGATGTCTAGGTTATCTATTTCTACTTAATGTCTCAAAAAGGAAAACTAAGTTAAGCAAGTGTGGAAAAATGTTTTGGTAAACTACATGGAACTCATATTGCCTGACTGCGGTGTTGGGCGCCATCACGACCTGGGTTGGGATTTGGGTCGTGACAACATGGTATCAGAGCTCTAGGTTCACGTAGGTCTCACTAGTTACAGGCAAACCCCATAGAGTCTTGCGGATCGGTATAGAGACATCTGTATTTATCTTTGGGAGGCTATAGGGTGTTAGGAAATTTCTCTTTATTTCATATTCTATCGTGCAATTGATGGTATACTAAATCTCACTCTTCTATTTTCTCACAGATGGGGAGGATGCGCGTAACCGACGTTCCGGACCCGGGAGGGGCCACTAGCCCGTCATCCGAGGCCGTGGTAGACGCTAGGGGAGGGAACCGGCCCGAGGTAGGGGATGAGGACGTCCCCAGGACTGTACCAGTTATACCCCCAGCGGATCCAGTAGAGGATCCCATCACTGAGGATCAGGGCGAGGTGCCCGCAGCAGATCCCGCCCCTTCAAACTTTATGACAACTCGAATATTTCAGGAGGTCATGGGCCGTATAATGAGGTTCATGGACACCATGATGCATGCTAATTTATTTCCCACCGATCCAGCCACAAACCCCTACTGCACAGGCTGCCGGTCATGCAGCAACAATATATAAGACCCCGAGTACACTGCCCGTGGACGAGGTTCAGCCAGTGGTAGCAGCAGCACTTGAGCCCAAACCAACTACAGACGGCGATCCGTAGAAGTTATTAGACAGATGAACCAGACTGCACCTCTTCGGAGGTGAGCACCATGAGGATGCTCAGGACTTTATTGATAGGTGTAGGGACAGACTGCATAACACGAGGATACTGGAGTCCCATGGAGTTGACTTCACTACTTTTCAGCTAGAGGGCATGGCCCGCAGATCGTGGCAGTCCTACATTCTTGGCAGACCGGCAGATTCTCCTCCCCTCACTTGGGAGCAATTCACTCAGTTATTCCTGGACAGATATATTCCACCCTATGAGAGGCGCTTGTCCAAGTATGTTGTCCACATGATGCCGATTATGGAGGCCAGAGTTCGCCGGTTTGTTCAGGGCCTTTGTCCCTTGATTATTAATGAAGCTCCTACAGCTGCTCTGCATTCATATATGAACTATGGGAAGATTGTACGATTTTCCCAAGATACGGAGGCTCGGAAATTGAAGATAAGAATGGAGAGAGAGAATAGTAGTAGAACCCGGTCGACGGGCAGCCATGGGGTTTCTTTTGGAGGAGGGAGTCAAGTTTCTGGGAGAGGGACATCAGGACCATCCCAGTCTCATGGTCAGTCATCAGCTAGTGCCCCGCCACCAAGGTGTAGCCATCATCATCAATAGAGAGGTCATTTTGGGACCAATTATGGCGGCAGGGGGTTCCATCAGCCAGGTCATTCAGGTGGGAGATTCCAGCAGCAACTTTAATAAGATCCTCCAAGAATTTTTCCCTAGCCCCAGAAGCAATAGATTTCAGGGCAAGAAATTTGACACGACGATTCTTGGGGGCAGGAGTAGGGTTTGGAGTGGGTTCAGGAATGGGTGTATTTTTAGGGGTGGATGTAATTTCTGGTAATTCAGAACTGTATACAAATGGAGAATTTGAGACAGATTCAGAATGTCCTCTATCGTAATCACGATTAGGTGATGAATTAGAAGAAGAAGCTGGTGGTGGTGAAGACATTTTTATGTATTGTTAGGAAGAATGGATGAGTTGTAAGTTTTGGGTTGTGTAGTATGAATTGAACTTGGTTTGAAGGTAGCTTTATGAAGAGAGGAGTTATGATTTCCTTTTATAAGATATGGCTATTAATTATACAACGGGTAAAAAATTTATTCAAGTGGAAGTCTAATAGTTGTAGGAGTGTCATTGATTTGACGGTTGAGAGTTCCCTACTACTAGGCTAATTGAGTATTGATGTGACTTCTTGGAACGGGTTCATTTAGGGATTAGTACAAAGACTTTGAAATGAACCAAATATAGATAGAATCCTGCTCATGTGTGACTGTAATTGAATTAATATATGGAGAAGAGTACGTACCTTGTCAGTCAGATGAATCAACATAGATGAACCAGGTTCATCCTGTTAGAAATCTTTAAATTTCCTCAATTTATAACGATAGATAAACATTTATTAGTTTCCAGGGAATCATATTAATACATGGCACAAGAGTATGAAAATAAAGACATGATGCTGAGCAATTATTAATCTGATTAAGTACCTAAATAAAATTTTCTAGCCAAAAAAAAATTTTCATTTATATATATATATATATATATTTAATCAGGTGATCTTAATCATCCCTATTCCAACCTGTTTCTCTCAAAATGCTCCCTACTAAGTGCTTTAGTGAATATATCAGCAATTTGATGATCAGTAGCATAAAATTCGATTGAGATCATTCCTTTTTCATAGTTATCCCTTAGGAAATGGCGCCTAACATTTATGTGCTTAGTCCTTTTGTGATGAACCGGATTTTTCGTCATACTAATAGCACTAGTGTTATCATAAAAAATAGGAATGCATCCCACATCAATACCAAAGTCCATGAGTTGTTGTTTGATCCATAACAACTGGGCACAACATGAGGCTGCAGCAACATATTCAGCCTCAGTGGTAGACAAGGCTACTGAATTTTGTTTCTTGGTAGCCCAAGACACAAAGCATGAACGCAAAAAGTGATCCATACCTGAAGTACTTTTCCTGTCAACTAGGAATCCTGCATAATCAGCATCAGCATATCCTACTATGTCGAAATTACTACCTTTAGGATACCAAAAGCACAAATCAGTGGTGCCTTTCAAATATCTCAAAATTATCTTTACTGCAGTGAGGTGGGACTCCTTTGGATTTAACTGAAACCTAGCACACAATCCCATGCTGAACATAATATCAGGTTTGCTGGTAGTGAGATATAATAGAGACCCAAACATCCCTCTGTATAGCTTCTGATCAACAGATGAACCAGGTTTATCCACATCCAATTTTGTAGCTGTGGCTATGGAAGTGTCTATTTCTTTTGAGTCTTACATTATAAACTCCTTGAGCAATTCTTTCACATACTTTTGTTGGTGGATCATTGTTCCATTTGGGTTTTGCTTAATTTGCAAGCCTAAGAAAAAGTTTAGCTCACCCATCATACTCATCTCAAACTCACTTCCCATTAGCATAGCAAATTCATTGCTCAATTTTTTCAGAAGTCGCCCCAAATATGATATAATCCACATATGTTTGCACAACCAGGAGATCCTTACCCTTTTCCCTTAAGAACAAGTTACTATCAATTTTGCCTCGTTTGTACCCATGTTCTAGTAGAAATTTTGATAATCGTTCATACCATGCTCTTGGTGCTTGTTTGAGACTATATAGAGCCTTGTCGAGTTTCTATACGTGATAAGGTGACTCCTTACTTTCAAAAACTGGATGCTGCTTGACAAATACATTTTCCTTCAGATAGCCATTGAGAAAGGCACTCTTAATAACCATCTGATGAAGAGTGAACTCCATGTGTGCAGCAAATGCTATAAGAAGTCTGACTGCCTCTAGTTTTGCCATAGGGGAAAAGGTCTCATCATAGTCAATTCCTTCTTCTTGACTATACCCTTGAACAACTAATCTTGCCTTATTCCTTGTAACAGTTCCATCCTCATCGAGCTTGTTCCTGAAGACCCATTTGGTGTCAATCACTGATCTATCTAGTGGCCTAGGTACCAAGCGCCATACCTGACTTCTTTCAAACTGATTCAACTCTTCTTGCATGGCATTTACCCAATCAGCATCTTGTAGGGCTTCCCCAATGTTCTTTGGTTCGATCATGGATAGAAAGGCATCAAACACACACAGATTTTTCAAGGATGATCTTGTTTTGATTCCGGATGCCAAATCTGTTATGATGTTCTCAAGAGGGTGAGAACTCTGATATCTATGTGGTTTGAGTACCAGCTTTTCATTCCTAGAAAATTCCATGGTGTCTTGTTGTTGTGGAGCAGGATCAAGGCCATGTTGCATATGTTGAATTCCCCCTGTCATGATGCTTGGGGTAGTTGAACCTGGTCCATCACCTGTTCCACCTTCCATGCTTGCTTCAATGTGATCACTGCTTCTTATCAGTCCAAGCTCCTCATCTTCAAGTTCCTGTCTCTCAGCAAGAATGTTAGTTTCATCAAAGACAACATGTATACGTTATTCTACACACATAGTTCTTTTATTATACACTTTATAAGCTTTGCTATGTGATGAATATCCCAAGAATACTCCCTCATCACTTCTGGGGTCAAATTTTCCTAGGGAATCTTTGCCATTATTATGTACAAAAAACTTGCATCCAAAATCCCTAAAGTGGAATATGTTGGGCTTTCTCCCTTTAAGTAATTCATAGGGAGTTTTCTCTACCAGAGGTCTACTCATGCATCTATTGATTATGTAACAAGCACTGTTTATTGCTTCAGCCCAGAAGCTGTGAGGTAGTTTGCTAGATAGAAGCATGGTTCTTGCCATGTCTTCAAGAGTTCTATTTTTCCTTTCAACAACCCCATTTTCCTGTGGGGTTCTAAGAGAAGAAAATTTATGATTAACACCATGTTCATCACAGAACTCAGCAAACTTAGCATTCTCAAATTCAGTACCATGGTCAGATCTTATTGATGCTAGTTGATGTCCTAATTGATTTTGAGTTTTCTTGACAAATGAGGTGAACATATCAAATGCTTCATCCTTAGATGCCAGAAATAAGGTCCAAGTGAACCTTGAAAAATCATCAACTAGCACCAGCACATATCTCTTACCACCTCTACTCAAAGTTCTCATAGGACCACATAGATCCGTATGAACCAGTTCCAACGTTCTGGTGGTACTGACTATTTTCTTACTTTTGAAAGAGGACCTTACTTTATTCCCCTTGGCATATGCCTCACAAACTTTGTCTTCCTTGAAATTAATGTTAGGAAGTCCTACCACTAAGTCCTTAGAGACTAGTTTGTTAAGCTGAGTTAGACTCGCATGACCAAGTCGTTTGTGCCACAGGAGGAGATCATTATCCAACACACTTAGGCAAGTGAGTTCATTTTCATACAGTGTGGACAAGTCTATGACATTGATGTTATTCATTCTTTTTCCCTGCAAAACAATCTTGTCAGTAAGCAGGTTAATCAAAAAACATTTTGTGGAAGTAAAAGCAAACAGGTTACCTTTGTCACACAGTTGTGATACACTGATCAAGCTATATTTCAAGACATCTATTAGATACACATGTTCCATGGATCGTGTGTCATCCTTACCTACCTTACCAACCCCAATGATTTCACCTTTCTTTCCGTTTCCAAAGGACACATTTCCTCTTCTGAGACTTTCAAATGAAAGGAACTGTTCCATGTTCTCAGTCATATACTTTGAGCAACCACTATCCAAATACCAAATCTGGCGGCCTCCTCTCACTTGAACCTACAAAAAGAATCAGAGGTTAGTCTTAAGAACCCAAACTAGTTTGGGTCCTTTTCTATGAGAGAATGGATGAATCCAATTTTTCCTGGCCCAATTTGGTAGCCAGTTTTTCCCTTTTATAAACCTCTCATTTCTTCGACTGGTCTGCACTTTTGCAGTACACTCATATTTGTAGTGCCCAGTCTTACCACAATGGGTGCAGATTTTATTCTCAGGAAGAGTGAGATACTTTTTTTTGGGATCCCACTTGGGAAATTGACTTCCAAAGCCAATCCCTCTCCTGTTTCTACTATGATTCTCTTCAATCCATATCAGGGCGTCAGAGGATTTATTCCATTTACAATTTCGATCTAATTCATGTTTGACTTTGCCAAGTTCTTCATTAAAAGTTCTTATCTCTTCATTCTTGGAATACATCTTATCTTTTAGGTTTCCCATATTTTCTTCTAACATGATATGGGAATAATCAACAACCCTTTTACTTGATCCTAGCTTTAGCTTTATNTTCTAACATGATATGAGAATAATCAACAACCTTTTTACTGGATCCTAGCTTTAGCTTTAAGTTTTCAGACTTTAGTTCTAGAATCTCAGTTTCAAGTGGATGAACCTGGTTCAACAAGTCAGTGTTTTTTTGTCAGGATTCACTGACTCTGATTTCCAGGTTCATGCACTTTGCTTTTAGCATTGCACATTCTTTAGATAGTTGATCCTTCTCTTTGGTTGTTTCCTCAGAATCATCTATGAAATCAAGTAGCAACTCAGAGAGTTTTTCCTTAGATAGGAACTTTACTTTGTTTTTAAGATGGGAGATACTTACCTCTGGTTCTTCATGTGATTCCTCATCAGATTCTCCAATTTCCATGAGCGCCTGATCTTCAGTCTCCCCATCTTCTGATTCCTCATCTGAACTTTCCCCCCAAGCAGCAACCATAGCCTTTGTTGTGGTTTTCTTGGGTTGGACCTGTTCCTTCTTCCTGTTCCTTCTCTCATATATCTCTTTTTTCCATTCTACTTCCTACTGAGGACATTTTTTAATGAGATGGTCAGTCTTACCACATTTATAGCATCACTCGTTGGTTGGCCTTTCTGGAGATTTTTCTTTGTTGTAGTTTCCTCCTCTAGATATGCCTTTCTTCCTCATGAGAAATTTCTGAATTCTTTAATGATCATGGCCATCTCATCATCTTCCAGATCTGCTCCCCCAGTGATTCTTAGTGCTAGACTCCTCTCCTTCTTTGGACCATCCATCTTCATTGCCTTCCTTCTCAGTTCATAGGCAGTGAGGTTTCCAATCAGCTCATCCAATCTCAGGGTTGCCATATTTTTGGATTCCTGGATAGCAGTGATTTTGCTTTCCCAAGAAATAGGCAGAACCCTGTTAGGATCTTCTCACCCTTGTCCTGTTCAAGAATGACTCTTCCAAGAGACTTCAGTTCATTAGTCAAGGTTGTGAACCTTGTGTAGATCTCTTGGATAGTCTCTCCTTCTTTCATAGTGCAATTTTCATACTGAGAGTATAGTAGAGTGCCTCTTGACCTTTTTACCTGAGGTGTTCCTTCATGGGCCACTTGCAAGGTATCCTAAATCTCTTTGGCAGTGGTGCAACTTTGGATTCTGCTATACTCGTTTGGACCTAGTCCACACACTAGCCACTTTTTGGCCTTTGCATTCTTCTCCCATTTCTTCAGATCCTCAGCAGTGCAATCAGCTCTAGTCTTTGATATATCTATACCTTCAGCAGTCTTCATCATGGTAGTTAGAGGAACATCAGTTACTATGTCCCAGAGTTCATAGTCTTCTCAAATTAGGTGATCCTTCATCTGATTTTTCCACCAAGAGTAATATTGTCCATTGAAGAGTGGTGGCCTTGCAATTGATTGACCTTCCCAATTTCCAGGTGGTGCACTCATCTTGATCTTCTCCAAGGTATTAGCCTTTCAAGGATAACCTGCTCTGATACCAATTGTTGTTTTAGACGTCAATACCTCACAAGAAGATAAGTTACTTTGTGTGGTACCCAATTTTGGAGTGCTGTCTCAATAGAAGAACTTGGTTCTTCTTGATGTACTTACTTCTACTGTCACGGAATATTAAAATCAGTAAAGTAAAAACACAAGGATTTTTACGTGGAAACACCTGGTTCAAAAGGTGAAAAAACTACGACCTACTCCTCAGTAGGATTTGCTCAAACACTTCACTAAAAACTCGAGCCAAACGGACTTACAAAATAAACTCTTTTGTAATACTAGGACTAACTCTAATCCCTTTGTAGTAACTAGCGCTAGCTAACTTCTACAAGCTTCAACTTAACTATAACTTGAACAATGCATACCTATTACAATTGCTTCTATGAAAGCTGAAAGATAAAATATTAAAAATCCTATTATAATCAACTAGACTCAATAATCAATCAGAAAAACTTGTTCTTCTAGTTGACTGTAGCCTTTTAATCGCACAATGATTCTGCTAGCAAAATAACTCTGGGAACTTTGCTTTGAGACTTTGATTCACTTAAGCTTTTATGCGTGTCAAATTCCAGCAAAAATACATCAAGTATTAATAGAGTCAGTTGAACTTTTCGTCCAATTCTAGTCCAACTCTACTTGGGTGAACATAATTCGTACCAAACTCAACTTCCTTTATTTTGGTACTTTCCTTGCTGAATTCGACTTCAATTATCTCATCAGTTTGCAACCTTTTCGCATTAGGAGACAATCTCTTGGTTCATTGATATTTCTCATTCACAGATATCTCTTATGCATATACGGTTCATGTGCCGGATATTCAGTTCAAGATGCGTGCTCTGATGGACCTTGTTCAACTGGTCAGCCATTTGTGAATTTTCAAAACTATGCAGTGACATGGGTCAACACATGCCAAGACTGTTACTCTATCCATGCCCGAGTTGCCGAGATTGGAGTGGAGAGGTTCCTTAGTTAGTGCTGCTAGTCGGGTTATTTCCTTCCTGAAGGCTCGACATATGGTTGAGAAGGGTTGTTTGGCTTATCTTTCTTATGTGCAGGACACCATCGCCGAGTTTCCAATGATTGATTCAGTGCCAGTAGTCCGAGAGTTTGATGATGTATTCCCTTCAGACCTTCCAGCCATGCTACCAGAACGTGACATTGATTTTTGCATTGACTTAGCTCCAAGCATCCAGCACATATCTATTCTCCTATACTATATGGCTCCGAAGGAATTGAAGGAACAACTTGAGGATTTGTTAGTTAAGGGGTTTATCAGATCGAGCGTATCGCCTTGGGGTGCTCCAGTGTTATTTGTGAAGAATAATGATTGGACTATGCGGATGTGTATTGACTACCTCCAGTTGAACAAGCTCACCATCAAGAACAAGTACCCGTTGTTGCGTATCGATTATTTGTTTGACCAGTTGCAGAGTGCTCGGGTGTTTTCTAAGATTGAATTAAGATCGTGGTACCATCAGCTGAAGATTCGGGACTTTGATGTTTTGGAGACTTCCTTTTGTACGAGATATGGTCATTACGAGTTCCTGGTGATTTCCTTTGTCTTGACTAATGCCCCACCAATATTTATGAACTTGATGAACAGAGCGTTCATGCCTTATATTGATTCTTTTGTCATTGTCTTCATTTATGACATTCTGATTTACTCACGTTGCATGGGGGAGCATGAGCAGCATCTTAGAGTTGTGCTCCAGACCTTGCGAGAACAGAAGTTGTATGCTAAGTTCTCCAAGTGCGAGTTTTGGTTGGATTCTGTGGCATTCTTGGGGCATGTGGTATCCGGAGAAGGTATCAAGGTTGATCCTAAGAAGATTGAGGCAATTCAGAGTTGGCTACGCCCTGCTTCAGCTACAGAGATCAGGAGCATTTTGGGTCTAGCAGGTTATTATCGCCGATTTGTGGAGGGTTTTTCATCCATTGCAGCTCCTCTGACTAGATTGACCCAAAAGAATACCCCATTTCGATGGTCCGACGAGTGTGAGGTGAGCTTTCAGAAGCTCAAGATAGCATTGACCTCAGCACCAGTTCTAGTGTTGCCTTCCGGTTCTGGGATGTATACGATTTATTACGATGCTTCACGAGTTGGTTTGGGTTGTGTGTTCATGCAGGAGGGGCGAGGTATTGCATATGTTTCACGGCATCTGAAGGTTCATGAGAAGAATTACCTTGTGTACAATCTGGAGTTGGCAGCGATTGTTCATGCTCTTACGATTTGGAGGCATTACTTATATGGGGTGCCTTGTGAGGTTTATACAGATCACCGCAGTCTACAGCACTTGTTCAAGCAGAGAGATCTTAATTTGAGGCAGCGCAGGTGGCTTGAGTTGCTGAAGGATTATGACATCACCATTCTTTATCATCCGGGCAAAGAGAACGTGGTAGAGGATGCCTTAAGTAGGAAGGCGGAGAGTATGGGTAGTTTGGCTTTCATTTCAGCCGAGGAGAGACCTCTAGATTTGGACATTCAGTCCTTGGCTAATCGCCTAGTGAGGTTGGACCTTTCCGAGCCGAATCGGGTTCTTCCATATGTGATGGCCCAATCCTTATTATTGGGGGAGATCAAGACTCGGCATTATGATGATCCGCACTTGGTGGCTCTCTGGGAGACGGTGGTACATGGTGGTGCCAAAGAGGTTTCTATTGGCGAGGATGGTGTTCTGAGACTTCAGGGTCGCTTATGTGTCCCCAATGTTGATGGCCTGACGGACATGATTATATAGGAGGCTCATAGTTCATGGTATTCTATTCATCCTGGTGCTACGAAGATGTATCGTGACATGACGCAACACTACTGGTGGAGGCGGATGAAGAAAGATATAGTGGAGTTTGTGGTTAGATGTCTAAATTGCCAGTAGGTTAAATATGAGCACCAGAGGCCAGGAGGCCTACTTCAGTAGATGCCTATACCTGAGGGGAAATGGGAGCGCATCACTATGGACTTCGTAGTCGGATTTTCTCGGACCTTGCGGAAGGTTGATGCAGTTTGGGTCATTGTGGACAGGTTGACCAAGTCGGCACATTTCATTCCAGTAGCTACTACTTATACGTCTGAGAGGTTGGTGCAGATCTACATTCAGGAGATAGTTCGGTTGCACGGTGTGCCTGTGTCTATTATATCAGATCGAGGTCCTCAGTTCACCTCGCATTTTTGGAGAGTCGTACAGATGGAGTTAGGCACCCGGGTAGAGCTCAACACAGCATTCCACCCTCAGACCGATGGGCAATCGGAGCGGACAATTCATATATTAGAGGACTTGCTCAGAGCATGTGTGATTGACTTTGGAGGGTAGTGGGACCACTTCTTGCCTTTGGCCGAGTTTGCTTATAATAATAGTTATCAGTCCAACATTGAGACGGCTCCATTCGAGGCCTTGTATGGTCGGCGATGTCGATCTCCCATCGGGTGGTTTGAGCCTGGCGAGGCTAAGCTATATGGCACCGATCTGGTGAAGGTTTCTTTGGAGAAGGTGATGTTGATTCAGGAGAGACTTCGCACCGAACAATCCAGCTAGAAGAGTTACGCGAATCAGAAGGCACGTGATGTATCATTTATGGAGGGAGAGAAGGTTCCGTTGAAGGTCTCACCGATGAAGGGTATTATGAGGTTTGGGAAGAATGGCAAGCTGAGCCCGAGGTTTATAGGCCCATTTGAGCTGTTGAGGCGAGTTGGGGAGGTTGCTTATGAGCTTGCTTTACCTCCAAGTTTATCAGGGGTTCATCCGGTCTTTCATGTGTCCATGCTCCGGAGGTATCACGCCGACTTCTCTCACGTGGTATATTTCAGTACCATTCAGCTAGATGAGAGGTTGGGTTATGAGGAGAATCCAGTTGCTATCATTGACAGGCAGGATCGCCAGTTGAGGTCCAAGAGAGTTTCCGCCGTAAAGGTCCAGTGGAGTGGCCAACCAGTAGAGGAGGCGACTTGGGAGTCCGAGGAGGACATGCGGAGCAAATATCCACACTTATTCAGCACTCCAGGTATGATTCCAGACCCGTTCGAGGACGAACGTTTGTTTAAGAGGTGGAGAATGTAACGACCTGGCCGGTCATTTTGTGTTCTAGGACCCCGTGCCCCTAAATGAGACTTCTCGTAATTGCTTTTACTGATTATTGACTTGCGGGGACGGGTGGTTCGAGGTTTGGAGGAGTTTGGAGTAGTATAGGAACACTTAGTTTCCTAAGTTGGCCTTAAAGGCCATGTTTGACTTCAGTCAACATGTTTAGTAAACGACCCCGGAATTGAGATCCGAAGATTTCAGTAGGTTTGTCTGATGATTTCGGACTTGGGCGTGTGTTCGAAACAGGTTTTGGATAACCCGGGAGCATTTCGGCGCCAAATAGTGAATTAAGAATGTCCTTAAGTTCAAATTGAGGTTTAGAACGTGTTTTTGTGTTATCGATGTTCGAACGGAATTCCGAGACCGAGAATAGTTCTGTTATGTCATTTACGGCTTGCTCGCAAAATTTGGTGTCATTCCAAGTAGTATAGGTATGGTTCGGCATGTTGAAAGCGAATTCAGAAACTTGAAGTTCTTAAGTTTGATCCAATAGGTTTTGAGGTGTGATTCTTAGATTTAGCGCTGTTTCAGGTGTTCCAAAGGCTCGAGCGAGTCCGTATTATGATTTAGGACTTATTGGTATATTTGGACGGGTCTCGGGTGGGCCAAGATGCCATTCGGGCATCGAACCAGGCAAAAACCAGCCTAAAATGACTGTTGGTGCAGGAGGTCTAGTGCAACAGCACCTGCGGAGGTCCAGTCGCAGGTGCGAGACCGCTCCTACGGTCCCAGTCTTACAGGTGCGACTCCTGAGAGAGTTGCCAAATTCCGCAGGTGCGGACCCCTTTCCGCAGAAGCGGAGCCGCAGGTGCGAAACAAGGCCCTCTTCCCCTTTTTTGCAGGTACGAGATTTTCCTCGCAGGTGCGGTCCTCGAGCCGCAGGTGCGAAAAGCCTGTAGGCCACTACATTTTAAACTCGGGACTTAGCCATTTTTGAACACTTTCTTCATTCTTGAGAAATTTTGAGAGCATGCAAGGAGGGTTTTCAACCTAGCTACTGTAAGGTAAGTAATTCCTACTATAAACTTAGCTTAATACTTGAATTCCTAGGTAGATTAACACATTAAATTAATGGAAATCATGAGTTTAGAGTAAAACCTAGGTTTTTGACAAAAATGGGAAATTACCAAGAAATGTGTTACGAAAATGTAATAAAACCATATAATATTGATCCTTAGGCTATGGGTAAATATTTCCTCTGGAAATTTTCGGAATCCGAGCATGTGGTCCCGGCGGTGTATTTTGGGATTTTTCAATTTGGGTTGAAATAATCATTTAAATAGGGAAATTTCATACTTTTGAGTATAGATTGATTTATTTATGCATTATTTGACTAGTTTCGAGTCCTTGGGCAACAAATTTGGAGTTTCAGGCGCGTTCTTGACCCGGAAAGGAGGCTTGACACGAGGTAAGTCTCCTTTCTAACCTCGTAACAGGGAATTGTCCCCATAGGTGAATATAAATAATTGCATGTCTCCATTTAGGAGGTTACATTCTGAAATTTATATTATTGAAACCTTCTCTGTAAGTATATTCTCTACTGAATTTCTTGATTTTCTGTTAATTATGTGTATATATACGGGAACCCGCATCGCATATATGATTCGCGAGCGGGGTAGCCCTACTATTATGTCAACCGCGTCGCACGTTCGATTCGTGAGCGGTGTAATAGATGCATCTATGGTTCGAGCTGTTCGACCCTTCGGCAGTGCACATTTACTTTCGCGTTGTGTCAGCCGTACGTTCACGACATGTTATGTGTTTGTTAAATGTTGGGTGTTCTGTGATAATTTATCTGCAAAATACCATGAGAAATGAAAACTAGGTAAATTGTATGCTAGAAAACTTGACATGTACAGGTAATAATTGTAAAGGATATTTGATGCTCCTTTCTCCTTTATTATTCATAAATTTCCATTCCTGCTTAGCTTTACACTTAAAACATATTATTCTGACCCTAGTAAGTGTCACGTCCACCTCTCGTCACTATTTCTTCGAGATTAGGCGGGATACTTACTGGGTCCATATTGTTTTGTACTCATGCTACACTCTTTACTTAGTTGTACAGGTTCTGAGGCGGGTGCATCTGGGTATCAGCCGGGAGTTCGTCCTTGATACATATACCTGGTCTAGACTCCACGGTGAGCTGCTTCTCTTGGCGACTCCCGGCAGCACTTGGAGCTATTTTTTTGCCATTTCTGCCTATACTTACGCAGACAGTAGGACAAACTTCTTATTCTTTTGGTATTATTCCATTAGCTGCCTGTAGACTTGTGACACTAGTTCCTGGCACACACGCTAGTAGACTTTATGTGTGGGAGGAAGAGAAAAATAAAGAAAAACGAATATAAGTTGAGAAGACTTTTTCCAATTAAAATTTCAATACCTCAATTTTTTCCGACGTGGGAAGGTTTTTCGANCCCCCCCCCCCCAAATCAGAGTTTATTTTATTTTGCTTATGAATAGATCTTTTTTATTGCTTCTCAATCTCCCAAAGAGAGTGAAATACACACACTCTGCCATGTCAGCCTTAAAGGTGCAAATAATTCTATTTTAAAGTAGTTTAGGGGGTAATAAAAACTCCGCAAAGGTAGAGTGTGTAGTTGAAAATCCGGGTATAGGTCAGGGAGGTACTTATGCATTTTGCCTAAACATTATTACTTATAAAAAAATATTTATAGGCATATATTTGTTATATTAACTTTTAAGGTTTGATAATTGCTTCATTTAAAATTTAATTTAATTGTATAATTACACTTGTGTAACCAAATAGTACGCTTGTAATTATACTATAATTACTTTATGACAAATAAGTCGATATTATGTAATTATTAGGCTATGTAATTACTACCATAATAATTACACCAATTTTAATTATTGAGTAGCTTTCCAAACAGATCCTTAGTGAAAACATCGACTGCTAGTACATTTTGTTATAGCCGGATAAAGAGTCTCACTAGCAGGGGCGACCCTTCCATAAAGCACGTAAAGCAACTGCTTTAGGCTCCACATTTGCGGGGGCCCCATTTTTTGTTACCCTTAATAGGCTATGTATAAGTTTTAAAAAAATTTGTGAAGTGAAAAAGATTGATTTCTTTCATTAACAAATGTAGAGAAGAAAGATTTTCAACCGCTATGATTTTGGCCAAGAAATTGCACTTGAAATGAATCTCGAACAAGAATTTCATAAGAAATGTGTGATATATAGGAAGTAACAATTTGATGAGAATATTGATAATAAAATCACAAAATCTTTCGAAGAGTCCTTTGGAGTTTGTTACTTATAGATAGTAGACAACACTACTTTTTCACTTCAAAATAGATTTGAACAATTCGAAGAATATGAAGATATTTTTAGTTTTCTATTTAGCGGTAAAAATTACGATCACTAGATGATGAAATTTGAAAAAATATTGCTTTAATCTTGAATGTTCCTTAAAGCGTAATAATTAATTTGATATTGATAGTTTAGATTTATTTTTGGAATCAAAAGTATTAAGAAAAATAGTACAGTTAGAAGATAACAGTTTAATTGATACACTCAGTCAAATAAAAAGATTTGATTCTTTTTCCAATGCCTATATTGCTTATGGAATGATGCTAATAACTCATGTTACCGTCGCTTCAGCAGAAAGAAGTTTTCAAAATTAAAATTGATAAAATCTTACCTAAGATCAACAATGTCTCAAGAAAGGTTAAGTGGATTAGCTATATTATCAATTAAGAAAGACTTATTAGGGGTTAATTGATTATAAGAAAATTATTAATAACTTTGTATCTAAGAAACGCTAGAAAAATAGACTTCAAATAAATAAATAATTTTAAGAAAAACGTTAAGGCCCCTCAAAAAGTTTGACTTTTGACCAAAAAACTCGTCAGGCCGCCCCTGATCACAGGATGCCTTTTGGTTTTCTCATTATAGATCTTTTCAGTTGGAGTAATGTTTACCTTGAAAACGGTAATTACAATTATATTTGATTATGTAGTTCTAAAAATATATGATCTATTTTAATACCAGTTGTTTAGGCAGTAGACGCTAGGTGAGTAGTGGGAACACGAAATAAGAGCGAAGGGTAGCAAGATTATGCCAACCGAGCAGTGGAGAGCCTGGTCTCAAGGTCGATCAGAATGGGCCTCGAGGTCGAGCTTAAGAGCTTGGCAAGGGGCTATCGAGAATGATACAACAATATTGAAAGTTTCATAAATGGCCTATTTGTGATTAATAACGAGTAATAAATGAAGAACAACTGATGGACACAACAAATGAAGGACAATAAATCAATAGAACAATTATAGAGAATGTTTTAGTTAGAGAGTAGAGGATTTTCTTGTTCTTGTATTGAATATAATGTACGTTAAAAAGTGACAAGGTTCCCCTTTATATATGAGAGGGAATCCCACCATAGTACATGTGTAATTAATGCAAAGAGAGATGGTTGGTACAACCATTTAATGCCATGGTACGGGCTTGTACTATTTTTTGTACTTTGTCGGCTTTAACCACATGCCTTTTGGGGTTTTCCCACCATTCCACGTTGGACTTCGATTGGCACTTCCCCGAGGTCGAGGACCTTCGATATGCCCCCTAGATGTCCAAAGCTTGAACCTTCGAGCCATTTGAGAGCCGTAATGACCGTAAAATCAGGCTCTCCGATTTTAAGCGTATACATATAATCCCCGCATTTCTTCGAATGAAGTGATAATAAACGGTCTTGACTTCTTGCATCTTCAAAATCCCTATTATGACACCAGTGCCTTCAGAGCATTAAATGATGTGACATAAAATGTTGCATAGAGGTCGCCGTCAACACAATTCTCGAGAAGCCTATGAACCGTTATTGGTTCGACCTTTCCGCTTCAATGCATGCCCAAAGGGCATCTATAAATACTTCAATCACTTGCCTTGTCATAATTTTACATCTTCTTCAAGCCTTCAAACTTTTACTAAGTCCTTTCCATTCTCATCTTCTATCTACGTTTGCTTCTTCGTCTTTTTTCTTCAAAACTCAATTATAATCATGGCAAAAACTTCCAAAACGGTACCATAAAAAGAGGGAGCCGCTTCTTCATCACACCCGTCTAAGGGAAAGTCAAAAACTCCTCCTACCATCCATCAATTCAACCCTGGCCCTTTTGACACCATCTTTGATTTCACGATTGAAAAACCCCCTTCTACACCGGGCCGCTGCGAGCCCATTTCTCGATTTATAAGTGTAGTATCCGATACTGAGAGGGTAAAACTGGATTGCTGTTGGGGGGAGGTGGCCCGAGTAGAAATCTCTACAGCTGACGAAAGCATAGTGACGCATGGGGCTTGCTTTCTCAGTGTATATACATACCCTTTTACCTTAGGCATCGTATATTCTTCTTCTCCACCTATTGGCCCGGTGATTCTTGATTTTTTTCATCAATACCGAGTGACACTCGGTCAGATCTATCCTTCTTTTGGAAGGATTTTGTATATGTTTCGACACATTACCAACATGGTCGAGTGAATGACTTTCACCCTCGACCATTTGATCAGATTATACAGCCCTCGTCTCTCTGCGGGGTCCTAATTAAACTGCACCGTCAATCCGCCAAGGTGTTCCTCTCCTGCATCGATGAGGATAAAAATCGGGGATGGATGAGCCGATTTGTTAGAATCAGAACTTCGGACATCATCCCTACCGATAGAATGCCGTTCTCGGAAGAATGGAATATGAAACGTACGTACCCCTGAATTGAGCATGTTTTTTCATATCTCTTTCTCTTTGACTGATCTTCTTCTAATTGTGTAGCCACCGTTTCATTCCCCGGTGCGGTCCAAGACCTTCTGGGATGGATCAAACTATTGGACTCCGTTCTCCCATACAACAAATGCATATGGCGTGAGCTGGTTAAAATGCGGTGGCAGGCTAAGAACTACGGTATGCTCTTGTTATTGTTTTCTCATTCTTTGTGAGAACTTTTGATGGCGATGTTTTTTGATATAGCACGCTTGTGCAGGCCTCGGTGAAAGTGTGTTGATGAGACCGCCCCCACCTAGTCAGGAAGAGGCTCCGAAGATCGCCAAGGACAAGAAAAGGAAGAAGGAGGCCTCGACGGAGTCTCCAAAATCAAAAAAAGGGAAAAGGCTCGAAAGCCCAAGACCAATTCCATGGTCTTATCCTCGACGTCTTTTGAGAGCCTACGGGCTGAGGAAGAGAGTGATGATACCTGCCCTTTGGTACAAAAGGGCAGGTATCATCACTCTCTTCCACAAAGGGAAAAACGAAGCACTGATGCTTCGAGAGTTGTCGGGCGATCGTCTCCTGAGTTAGAGGTGGCCGATGTAGACCCGCCCTTAGTTGAGGAGACCCTTAAGGAGGGTTCGGGTGCAGTCCCCAAGATGCTCGTCGGACATGGCACAGTCCGTGTTGATGAGCTCGGAGGTCTTGCTACTAGAGCTTTTCGAGGTCGAGAAGAAGCCTCGATGAAGGCTGATATTTTTGGTGGATTTCACTCGGGCCCGTCATTTTCTCCAAGTGAGATACGAGAAGCCCAAGTCAAGAATGTTCCTGGTTTGGAGGCCTCTCATGGAGAGGATGATACCTTTAGAGACTATTTTTGAAGGGGTAGAGGAGGAGACCGATGTTGATGCCCCGTCGCCCTCGAGGAGGACGAGAGTCTCCAAAAGGAGGTGATATTCTCGAAATAATATGTTGTTCTTCAACTTTTCTACTCTTTCTTTCTAATGTTCGTCCTCTGTGCTGCAGGTCAAGAAGCTGTATGACCAAGCCTTTTCTAAGATGCAAGATGAGTTGACTTATCGTGGAGAGGAGCTTGAGAAGCTTATGTCGGAGTCGATCGAGCTAGAGGCTCTATGTGCCCGAAAAGAGGAGGAATTGATCAACCTCCGAGCAGGCTCGGAGAGAGAGGGCCGACTTCATCGAGCAATTATTCTTGTATCCTCAATTTTACTTTTAGTTACCATGCTTGGTGTTGATCGATTTTTTTCTTTTTGTGCTTGTTAGATTAGGCAGAAGGATGCCCTAGTGGAGCGGCTCCGAGAGGAAGCTGCAGCCAAGGACGCCAAAATCCTCGAGATAGCTCGGCTGAATAATGTCGCGGCTTCGTAGAGGGACGATCTTCGGGGGAAGTTATCCTCAATTCAAGACCTTCTTCGAGGTCCTCAGAAGGAGGAGGCTGCACTATCTGGGGCCAAGATTGAGGCCGATGAGTTTGTCTCCTCATACAAGAGGGATGTTGTTGCTGCGAATGACCGGGCCAGGGAGATATCCGAGAAGGCTGAGCTAAAATTGGCTCGGGCAGTTGCTCATGCACGCACACAAGCCAGGAGGCAATCCCTCGAGGAAGTGAACGCTGAGGGCGTCGATCTATCTATCGAGATCGAAGAAGCCAGGGCCCTGGAGGAAGAATCGGCAATGCCGACTACGTCAGACGAGGGCTCTAAAAGCGGATCGGACAGCAGTGAAGGTGAATAGTAGATACTCCTACTGTTTTGCATTTTTCCTTTTCTGTATACGGGAACCTCGGGGGAATTTTTGTAGAAATACCCTTGTAAATGCATTTTTTGAAATAAAGTATCTCTTTGTTACATATCCCCAAACTTTGTTTTGCAATGTTTGCACAAAAGTTGACTTTCAATCTTCGATTTTTAGCCCTTCGGAACCCGCACTTGCAATAGTATGTCCCCTCGAGGTCGGACATATTCTCGAGGTTAGGTAGGCATGGGAGCTTCGATCCCTCGAACGCTGTGCGACAGTGTCATTTATGTGACATGACCGTGAAGTGACCGAGGTGGCCCCACCGACACACTTCCCCAAACGTTATAACAACTTTGTCAGAATTGAATGGCTTTCGAAGTAGTTGGATAGCCACCACTTTCTCTATATATATTCTTGGTTCCTCTTCATTTTAAGTCTTGCAACTTTGCAAAACTAGATTTTCTTTCAATGTTCTCTTTCTTTTCTCATTTTGTGAAATTGTTTTCACCTCTTCCTCATTACCTTTGCTTGAGTAGTTATGGCTGTTGTGCCCGAATCCGTTCACCAAGAAGAGGAAAACCTTACCTATGCATCTTGCCCGGCCGGTGGTGTACTGCTACCGTACGGCTAGTTAACTTCGAGCTGCTTTGCTTTGAAGAAAGACTTTGCACTAGAGAAGCCCTTCGACACCCCGGGCCATCGAGAGCATGCGTTGAGGTTCATCCGATCAATAGAAGAAAATCATCTCGAGGCCGTAAGAAAAGATTGCGGCTGGGGAGAAAATGTGATGCTGCAGATACCTTCTCGAGAAGAGAACATCATGACCTATGTGGAGGGATTCTTGATCGTATATATGTACCCATTCACATTGGGCGCCCTCGACCTCCTTGTGCTCGAATTCTGCAAGAGGTACCGAGTCACCCTGGCTCAGATTCATCCCTCCTTTTGGCGGATAGTGCTGATGATGGGGTATTTCACCGAAAATGTTGAGCTCGAGTTTACCCTTAAACACCTCATTAGATTATATCGGCCTCAGCATTGTCAGGGTCTGATAGCGTTAGGACATCGATACACAAGGCCCTTTATTTCCAGTGATGACGAGGACTGGAATCGAGGATGGATGAGTCGGTTTGTTCGAGTGAAGACCATCGATATTATTCCTGTAGAGTTCTTGCCGTTTTTCGAGAAGTGGAACTTCAAACGTAAGCTACGTCGTACCTTAGTGCCCTTTGCTTTGGTTGATCTATAAGAATGTTTCTTTCTTTTTCTCAGCGGTTCTGTGGCTGATCTTGCGGACTGGACTCGGAGGCTGGCAGCTTCGTGAACCTACGATGAATACAAGTGGCGAGATGTGTCAAAGGGAAGATGGGAAGCAAAGCACCACGGTATGAGCCATGTGATTATCCTTATGAGGAATGTTACCTTATATGTGTACTAACTCCGCTACTGTAGGTGTTGGTGAATTCTCGGAGATGAGACCGTGCCCCTTCGAGGAGAAGGAAGGTTCGTCGGTGTCGGAGACGAGGGAGGATAATAAGCGAAAAATTTCCTCGATGGGTGAGGACATTCTCATTGAGGCGGGGCCTGCCCAGAGACACAAGGGAGATGCCGCTGTTGAAGAGGATTTCATATGCGTTGGTTATTCCGAGGACGTCAGCTATCCTCGGGAGGATGGTTTTTCATCTACGGCTCGAGCCAGGGGACCTTCCGAGGTTACTGATTTTGCTAGGCCTGAGACCTCTAGTTTTGAGGGAGAGGTTCCTCGATAGGGAAGGAGCAAGAGTCATTTACCATCGTCTTCTTCTACCCTCGAAGGTACTTCGAGGGACGCTCGGGTCTAGGGGCCACCCGAACCAAGTGGGGTCTCGAGTGGGCATGCCCCTACCGAGAGCGATTCAACTAGGGCCGATGGGGCCAGGCCAGTAGACGCATGCTCAACTTTTGAGGAGGCTCATCGGCTCTGTTCCGAGGTGAGTTTTGATCATCCTTGTTGGCTTTTCAGGTATGAATCTTCGTCCTTTGAACTGAATCTTTTCCCTGTAGGTTTTTGACAAGCTCAGGCTCGAGCTGCTTCGTTGTGAGACCAGGTTGCGGGAAGCTTTGGGCAAGGAAAAATATCTCAAGCTTCTTTGAAATAAGAAGACGAAAGAGTTGATACATCTTCGGACGGAGATGCATCGGATTCGAAACTTTGAAGGCAATCTCGAGCGTCAGGTAACCCTTATCCTGAAGGAGTGCATGCTCCCTTTCCCGCTTTTGGAAACTAATGTTTCGATGCTTCAGTTGTAGAGAGAAATGGAAAAGCTGGAATGCCTTTGGGGCAAGGTTGAGCAAGTGAATTCCGGATGCCATGTGTTGAAGGGGAAGATAGACATTCATGTTATGGCCCAAAGGAATGCTTGGCCAAGGCTTCTGCCCTCGAGGTACAAATTCACAATGCTCGAGAAAGTAGCTCGATTCAGATGAGCAGAATTGCCAAGCTCGAGACTGATCTTTTGAATATGAAGGCCGAGGTCGTGGATGCCCGGGCTGAAGCTGAAGAAGTTTGAGCGAAATCCGTAAGAAAGTGGGCATTTATTTGAAAGATGCTACTGATGCTCGGGCTGAGTTGAGAGGAGCTTTTGACAGAGAGAGGAGGGGAAATGAGTATGCCCGATGTAGTTCTCGGAGAGAGACTCTCGAAGAGATTCACGCTAGGGGTTTTGATCTCTCGGAAGAGATAAAGCAGGCCAAGGCGGATGAGATCGATGCAAAGTTTTTCCTTTCTTCCGGTGCCGGTGCTGGTACTTGAAGGCTTCCGAGGGAGTTGGTCCCTAGAGCAGACTTAGGTTTTCCTTCTTTGTTCTTTTTAAATACTTCTGTGGGAGCATTGTAAATGCATATTTGTAATACACATATGTGAGCATGTGATTTTTCACCTACCAAAGGCCCCTACAAAATTCGATAAATAAATTAATTTCATAGATTTTGTTGATTATCAGTGATTAATTGCGAAAGATTTGTATTTTTGGGCATATACATAATTTATCTTTTTAAATTTGTTCAAAATTGCATCACTAGTATCAAAGAATTATAAAGTTATAATTAACTGAATAATAGACGAGCAATGGTTATTTAATGTAATGTATCTTAATAATTAATTACTAAAACTAATCATCTTTATTCATTAAATTATAGATTAATTAAGGATATAAAATTGGTCATTTTATTCTTGATTAATCCGTAAATAGATGAAAAGTAGGTCTAAATTAGTTACTATATTTTTGGATTAAATTAGATTATAACCTAATTAGATTAATTAGTTTAATTAATCAAAGAAGTTAAAAAAATCGGACCTGGGCCAAGAAGTACCCAGGCCCAATCCCCATATACCCAGACAACCTAGGCCCAAAACCCATAGCCAACCCGGCCTGCCCCGCTTAACCAAAACGACGCCGTCTAAGCCAAGTTCAACCCCAGCCATTGATCTATCCTTGATCCAATGGCTGGGAACTGGCGATCCCTTTAGTATTTAATTGCCCGAACCCCACCCCATACCCTCATTCATCTGAAACCCAACCCCAGACCTAAACCCTAGCCGCCCCCATTTCCGTCTCTCTCATCTCTCTAAACCAAAACCTTAGCCGCCCCAAAATTCCACCGCCGTCCGGCCACCGGACCCCCTCCAATCACCCCCAAACTTTCACTCTATGGTCCTCTCGTCCCCCTTAACCCCATCCTATCATCAGCTTCCCTAAAAAACCACTCAAATTCCTTCAATTTTAGATCTAAGAAAGGCAGAAGACTTAGTTTCCTGTTACCAGGACGATCCGGAACAATTAATGGTTCAAAGCCACATGAGTCAACAGCTCTTGGTGAGAGCTGTTGATTCATGTGGTTTTGGATCATTTCCAAACCCTGCCGGAGTTTGTTAGTACCCCACTGGTACCCCTTCCCCCTTGTATTTTGCTTTTTTCTTCTGATATTGCTTCTTTTAGAAAGAAAATAAAACCGCATGCCTCACTGTTCAACACATGTTTGTAGCATTTTGTTTGTTCTTGACTTAGTTTAGATCTGCAAATGCATTCATGCTATGTTTAGTCGATTAGCTTGAAATCTTTGATTCGAGTTTAGTCTTGTTGGATATCCTCTCTTCTTGGTCGTTTTAGTTCTAAATATGCATGCATACCTAATCTATACCTTATTGTCCAAATTGTTCACTGGTTGGGAACTATTGCTTCCTCCCAGACTGTTTCCCCCTCCTTCTTTCCCCATTTTTCCTCGACTATTAAGTTTCTCGCTTTAAAGATTGAGTACTAATCTGATTTTAGGAGTCCATGGGCCTTTCTGTTTAATTAACATAATATTCGTTTTAGTTGAAAAATTGTTTTGTTGGATAGGCAAGCCTATATTAATTATACTTTCAGTTTGTTTACTTATTTGTGGTTTCGACTTTGGTTTCAATCGATCAAATAATGGTCTAATTAGACGATTATACACAACTAATTAACTATATATTTGAACTAAATAACAGTGAATTGACCTAAGTCAAAAAAAGCTTAAAGTAATTAATTAATCTAAAATCAATTAACCTTTGATAAAATAATGAAGGTTTAGCTATCAGTTGATTAGATTAGATTGAAGTTTGTTTTTTGACTAATAGTTAACATAGCATAAGACTCACTTAAGAACCAAGAATTGATTTAACTTAGTCGACTCCTTCAAACAAGATGAACTAGTTAACTTAACCAAACTTCTTTTAATTATCATAAGCCTAAAGACCTAAGTTAATTAACCTAAGCCTAATAGCCTCTTAAGCAATTAACTAAATCTTAAAATCTGTCTAAAAAAGTGGGGGTTAGTTTAAGATTAATTAACTAAAACAAATTAGTTAAACTAGGTTTAATAGTTAGTCAAATTTTTGATTTTTAGCAATTGAATGGGATTAACCAAACCAAATATGTTAACCTTGGTTAGGGAATTAAGCTTATTGACTTACATTAATTAACAAGCTAAACCTAGCTGAATAATGGAGACTTAATCAATTAACCTTTAACTAGTTAACCTAACCCTAGTCAAGAATAACCCCTAGTTAACTGAAGTGGGTCAATTAGTCTTTC